>CAUYPK010164421.1:0-22508 GCA_963574355.1 Loris lydekkerianus | reverse complement strand
CTCATGTTACCTTGAGAAGAACTTTGGATGCCCAGGCTGGTGAAGAAGGGACTGACAATGGACCATCTTCCTAGGAACTCCCAACTAAACTATTTCAGGACACGTATCCACTGAAATGTATTTTATTTTCAGGGTGGAGGGGGAAATCATTTTACTGTTTCCTAAATCCTTTGCAGGATCTGATAGTCTATGCCTTTGTCTACGAGTAATGCAGAACTGACGTTGTGACTGTTTACCAGAGTGGCTGGCCAGCAGGGGTCAGGTGTACCTGTGTGCCCTGGGGGAGGGATGATTTGGGCAGGTGCAGATCCAAGGGCTGTGGTAAAGGGGAGAGCTTGTTTTTTCTTTTTCTTTTTTTTGAAGTGGATAAAATCCCAAGAGTTTGTACAGATACCCCGACTTCTCAGAGAAGGTGGGCACTCTTGGGCTCGTTGTAAAGTGCCTGCTGCATCAATAAAGCTCTTGGCTTATTAGTATACACACACACACACACACACACACACACACACACACAAAAAAAAAAAATTACCTATTGGGTACAAGGTACACTATTGAGACGACAGGTAAAAAAAGCCAAGAGGCTTCTCCACTATGCAATTCATCCATGTAACAAAAACCCACTTGTATCCCCTAAATCTATTAAAATTAAAAGAAAAAAAAGTAAAGACAGAGAATAGCTGGTTGCAGTGGCTCACGATGTTACTCCCAGTGCTTTGGGAAGACAAGGTGACAGGATTGTTTGAGGCCAGGATTTCAAGGCTAGCCCGGGCATAGGAAGTCATAGGAAGACTCCATCTCTAAAATAATAAGTAAAATAAAAAAATAAAGCGGGGACAGGGAACACATGACATCCAAATTGGGATGTGGGATTTCCTTCCTACCCCACTCCAAGTCACCTGATTCTCAGGTCAGAGGAAAGCCCTGTTGGTTTGGCTCTGCCAGTGAGCACCATGTGAAACCTGGCTTAGGACCTGGACCCACTGTGCCATGGGTTTAGCTGTGCTCCATTTGATCAGAGCTAGTTGCCTATCCAAAGGAGGCTGTGGTTTAATTAAGGCTTGTTGCATCCTTTATAATCCCCAGAGTGAAGGAGAAATGTGGGAGGCTCTCCCATTGCAGCAAGTGCAGTGGGACCCTTTGCCTCAAACCAAGTGGCAGCACCTGTAGCTGCTCCAGGTGAACATGGGCCGGACACAGAAGTGGCACGTCCAGACTGCAGACAGGCAGCTCCTAACCTGGTCCAGGGTGTGGGCAGCTGGAGAGCTGCTGGGGAGAAGGGCATGACTGTGGCTCTGTGACTGGTGATGCATAAGGTCTGGCTAGGCAGAGCGTGGTCCTTAGGGACAGAAGATCCGGCAGGTATGGGAGGCTTGGTTCTTCTACTGCTTTGCCAGATTATCAGCCATGTGAACTGCTTGTTCATCTAGAACATTCTGAGAAGAAAAAAAAAAAAAAACATAGAATATCTTCTAGCAACAGGCTTATTATCTAGTTTGCGGGAGAGTGTGACTTACCGCTAATGGAGAATGTTGGCAGAGTGAGATTAACACCTGTTGCTTCTGCCTCCCTTTCTCTGACTCAGTGAAAGCAGCAGTGACTGCTTTGAATAGGCAAATGCTGCATAGCACCAAACATCTCTGCACTGACTCCTTAGAGTCATAGCCAATCTGGACACCCCTTCCCAAGAAGGTCAGGAGTGCTGGCTTCAGAGTTTCCCAACAGCATCAGTAGATATTGGCCTAGAGTGAGACCACAGTGGGTTTGGACACCAATTCCAGCATGTTATGGATCTTGGACTACAGTCCACATCTTGTCAGACTTGGTCTTCTCCTTTCTATGGTGGGAATCAGTGTGCTGCCTCCCTGTTGACATCATGACTGGCTGGCACCTGGTCTGTACTGCATCAAGTTAGATGCTTTTCTTACTGCTAATCACTGACAACTGTTTACTAATCAGGAGGCTTGGCCCAAGTCTCTCAGTGCAGGCGTCTCAGTAGTCTGGAATCCATGCAGAGGCAGGACTGCACTGGAAGGCAGGGAGCCCACAGAGTCAACTAAAAGGGAAATGCAGCCCTGTGAATGGGATTTGGGCCTCAAGCCCTGGTGGGAAGACTCCTCTGGGGGCTGCGGTTGAGATGAGGCAGCTCTGGCCTGGCTCATGCTCAAGCCCAGGCCTTTACTAGGGGCCTGTCTGGATGGACTAGCGTTTAGAAGAAAAGTCCTCAAAAAGTAACTGGAGTGCTATTGGCCCTAAATGGGAAAGATGCTACGTAGACAAAACTATCACCACCATTAACACCTCCATCTCCACCACTATCACCATCATGACAATCTCCTCCACCAACATTGTCAATTTCGTCATCACCTCCATCACCACCACCATCACCATTACCACCTCCATCACCACCATCTCCTCCTCCAACACTGCATCACCATCTCCAACACCACTTTCACCACAAGCATCGACACCATCACCATCACTCTCACCACCTCCAGCACCATCTTCTCCCCTCCACCAACACTGTCAACACCATCATCACATCTATTACTACCACTAACACCACCACCGATACCATCTCTATGACCATCATCTACACCAACACTGCCAACACCACCATCGTCACCATTCCCATTGCCACCACTAACACCTTCACCACCATCACCACCACTTTTACCAGCAACACTGCCAACATCAGTATCACCACCATCATTACCATAACCTTCACTATCATCATTCCCGTCACCACCACTGCCACCCTCAACACCAGCACCATCACAACAGGCACCTTCACCATCACCTCCATCTCCATCACAATCCCAGATAGACAACCCAGACCTTGACCTCCTGGCGCCCCTTGTCTGCCTCCCTGCAAAACATTGAGACACAGTGTGTAACATGCTGAGGCCAATTTTTCAGAGCTCTGGGGTGTAGGAACAGCTACTGGGGAGCAGCTTCCTGTTTCCTACCATGAGATTGCATGCTGTAGTCAGTGGCACTTGGCACTGAACAGAGGTATCACTCTCTTGGGACAGGGGAATGCTTCCTGAAGGGGCAGAAGTAAGGCAAAGTCCACACCAGGACAGGATATCAAGGAGCAGGGGTGACTTCCCAGTGACTCCCCTCTGCTCTGCAATGGGCAGGTTTGGGGTAACTTTTCTGTAGTAGCAGGGTTATCACAGGCTGACAGCTGACAGCCAACTCAGAAGGGTCCTCTCTACAGCTGGTAGCCACTTTTTTCCTCATGAGTTTGTCATTCAGCTAGACCTGAGCTGAGCTTAAATGGTAAAAAATAGCTGATTAAAAATCGTCTCTCTGGTAGTTTTGCCTATTCTAGTCAACCATTCAAATTTCAACACAGTTGACCAGAGCTACTAGGTCATTTAGGAAACGCCAAAATATTTGTGTAAAGTAATTTGGAGTATATCTGTTTACACATGTTCAGGCACCTTTGCTCACAAACATGGAGTGTGCAAATGGTAGCTACCTTTCCACTTACCTCAAATCTGACCTTCTTTATAAAGCTTTCCCAATCAAGTGGAAACCAGAGAGAATGTTCAACTGAGGAAGTGAAATGTGGAAGAACAAACCCCAGGCCTCAACCTGCAGAAGGAGACACGGGCGACACAGGTACTGTGTGAGGAGGAGGAAGTCTTTGGGAGCTGATGGTTACCAGATGACAGCTCCCCAGGGGCCCGTAGCCTCTCATTCAGTCCCTTAGAGCTGAGATTCCTAACAAAGAATCATTGGAACATGATTCTTTGGAATCTTTGGAACATTTTCTGGTCCTTATTAAATGACCTCATTCTGGTCCACTCATATAATCCAGAGACTAGTTACTATAGCAAAACCAGAAGATCAGATGATATGTTGATCTTTGTCACCATTTAATAATGCTCAAGACCCCAGAGCTGGTGTGCTGCAGGACTGGGACTTTGGCCCTGACCTTCTGGCCTCACGCCTGGTGTCCTTCCCTGGACATATCACTGCAATCCCACTTGACTGGACTCCTCTGGCAGACAGAACTTTCAGCCTTGAAAATCTTCTATGACTGCAAATGTGAGGAAAATGCTCTCACTGCATTGGAGCTGTAAGACTGCATTGCACACAAGCATGGTACGGGCATGTGTCACAAACATTAGCTCATGCAACAATAAAGGGTAAACTGTTATAAGTGGAGAGGTGCAAAGCCTAAGTGCATGTAGAACTCCCCATGAAAAGGCTCAGAGAACATAGAAATGCATTTGAGAGCTGTACCTGGCAGATAGGCACTCATATGTGTCCATGTGGAGACCGTACAGGTCAGCTCACACATTCAGGGGCTAACAGGGCCCACCTCCCTGGGCATGCAGTCTGCTTTGAGACCAGAACTCCGGGTAACCTCAGACTGAGCTCTGGAACCCCACCTTGTCCCTGAGCATCTTTTTCTTCCTCCTGTCCACTGGGCATGGCTTCGCCTTTAGTTCTGCCTGTCATTTGAGCAGAGCCCAAGGTAGATGAGGGCTGGGCATGCTCAGCTTGTGCTGGAGGCCAGGAGCACCTACCACACCTTCTGGCTGCCCACCACTGGTCTTCCCTTGGGATTGCTCCTGGGCCTCTGCTGCTTCACTTTCCTCTTTCTTCGGGCATTTTCCTCCCTAACTCTAGCTTTGACACAGGGTCCTGAAGTTCAGGGCCCTGAGGATGAACAGGACCTTGCTCAGGAAGCTCTTCAGCAGCAAGTCCAACAATGAAAGTGCAAACAGTTCCAGGCCCTTCCCTGGTGAGGACCAAAGGACAACACAGTCCCAAATAAACAGTCTCCAGGATACAGGCTCAGGAAAGCAAGTAAGGTGCCTCTGGGTCCTTCACAAGGTCCACTGTAACTGCCAAGGGATGGGATGGAGAGTCAGGGAGCCTCTGAGTGACCACAGGTTTGCTGGGCTTTGGTTCTTGGAGATCTGGCTCTTGGCCATGTTAGCTCAGTGATTCCTGGGATGTCATTACTAACCCTCCTCTGCACTGGGAAATGCAGGGAAGGTAGCCTGAGAGCAACAAGTCCTGTGCAGGCTGAGACGCTGCCATGCTATCGCTGGGAGCCCTGTCTGTCTCAGAGCTCCTCTGGACCTTACTCTTTTCTTGCGGTTGCTGGTTCCATCCACCCTCAGCCGCGCTCAGGAAGACCTCCAGCCCTGGTGGCTCCGTCCTGCAGTCTCCTAGACATCCTTCTGCACGATCTCTCGCACCACTGAACCCGCAGTTTGGAGCAAGCCCTCTGTGCACGCTGCAGTGTGTGGGTTACTCTGATGGAGCTGGGATTGACTGACAACAGCTTCTCTCATCAGAATCTGCAGATGAGCCATTTCAGCAACAAATCTGTGGGAGGACCTTGAGGGTCAATCACATGCTGACCCAGCGCCCCACTGTTACAGGATGGGGAAGGGGAGAACCCTGGGCCTAGCTGCCCTTTCTTTCCCCAACCCACTGGCTGCAGCACTGTGTGGGGACAGTGACACTGGTGCCACTGTGTTCTAGAGAAGGACACATGACTGGCCGAGTGGTCCCTGGTCTCCGGGTTCCAGAGGTGACCATAGCTGCCTGGGCGCACAGGTCCATGGGAGAGGCTGCGACCTGAGGACAGTAGCGGCTTCCTCGGACCCCAGGCGCGAGGGGTGTCCGAAGGGCAGTGAGAACCCAGCAAGGTGGGCGGAGTGCAGAGGGCACTGAGGACCCTCAGGGCAACACGCGGTCCCCCCCGAGGCTGGTGACGTCTGTGCAGCCAGCAGGTGCAGGCAGGCTGCAAGGGCAGAGAAGGGTCGAGGGGAACGGGCGCTGGGGCGGGGGGCGGGGAACCTCGCCGGTGAATCCGTCCAGCCCCCTCCCGGGCCGAGCTGCAGCACCTCGCTGCAGCTGAGGCTCTCATTGGATTCGGCCCACACCTTTAGGACCAGAGGCGCAGCTCCAGCCCCGTGTGGTCCCTGGCGTTTAAATTAAATAACGCAAGAGTCAGCGCATTTCCGGTGCCCGCCAGCCCCGCGGGGGCGTGGTCCCGCGTGGGGCCGCGCAGGTGGAGACCCCGCGCCCAGGGCCCGGAGTACAGGACGGGGCGCGGGCCTGTCTGCCCTGTCCGGGGGGGTGCGGGCGGGTGAGAGGGGTGGGGGCTCGCCGTGGGGTGACGGGCGGCCAGGTGGCCGTGCGCTGGCGCGAGAAGGGGCGTGTCCTGGGCGGGGCCAGCGGGAGACGCGCGTCGGGGGCGTGTCCCCGCTGGGAGGGGCGGGGCAGGGGCGGAGCCGGGCGGCAGGGGCGGAGCCTGGCGGCGGGCGCTGTCCGGTGCTGAAGCCGGGCCGGCGCCGCCGCAGGAGCTAGAGGCAGAGGCGCTGGCGGCCGCGCCTGGCTCGGCCCTGTGTGGGGTGGACGGAGCGCCGCGGGAATGGGGCCGCCGCTCCCGCTGCTGCTGCTGCTGCTGCTGCTGCTGCCGCCACGCGCCCTGCCCGCCGCCCCCCCGCCCGTCCCCCGTGGCCGGCAGCTCCCCGGGCGCCTGGGTGAGTGGGGGGCGCGGGGGAGGGGTGCAGGGAGAGGGGCACAGAGGCGAGTGAAGGAGGGGCGCAGGGGCAAATAAGTAAGGGTGCGCCGGCGAAACCCGGATGAGGTGCGGGGTCCCCGGGGTTCCAGCGTGCAGTCCCCAGGCGCTGGGTTACCACCGTGACGCAGAGCAGGTCCGCACCCTGCCTCAGTTTCCACCCGCCTCGGCCGCCGCCCCTCGAGCTCCTGGCCTCCCTCCCAGGTCTCTGCCGGCCGGTCCGTCCCCCCCCGCTCGCGTGCGCGCTGTGGGCCCGCGCCCTTGGCGACCTGGCGAGGATGCGCCCCCGCGCGCGTTCGTGCCGCGTGTGCCGCGTGGCTCAGGCGTCCCCAGGGCCCCATCTGGTCCCACCGGCCTTCTCCCCACGCCTGGGAATTAGAGGACGTTTCCTTCCGTGACAGAAGCGGGAGGAGCAAGGCGGGCGCCTGATTCTTGACAGAGCGAGCAGCCTCTTCCCTGGCACCTCCCTCCATGCTCATCTCATTTGTTAAGATTTACCATAAAGCCAGTGTTTCCAGGCAGCCCCAAGATCAGAATTACTTACATTGGAGTGAGAGAAGGTAAAGGGGCAAGTTTGGACTTAGGTCCAGTTGCAGGGATCCCACCAGTGCCACCTCAGCACTGGTCTCCCTGGTTGGTGGTTCTATTCATTAAAATCCTAAACAAATAACAACTGAGAAGGAGGCCTCAGATAAAATGGCCTGGACTGCAGGGGGGAGCAGGACATCCCCCCAGGCTCCCCTAACCTCCTCACCCCTCTCTACTCTGCTCTTGTCCTGAAGTCAGTGGGCACTGGGGTGGGAAGGGACGTCTTTGCTCACCCACTGTGAGGTCGGATCCCTCAACCCCTGGATGCTTCAGCACCAGCCTCCACCTGTCCCACACAGGGCGTTCTTCCTCCATGGGCTCCTCATGGGGAGCTGGGGGCCTTGCTTGCTGGGGTCACCTCTTGGTACCTTGCCCAAGATTGGCAGGGAAGGCCAAGAGGTGTAGTCCTTGTCCAGCTTGAGCTGGCCTGTCACCTCATGGGAGACCTGTGTGCTTCCTGGCCAACATGAGCTGGACACAGATGGGGAAAGGCAGGGCAGCACAGAGGACCCACCCGGCATCCTAGGAAGGGATGGTATCAAGGGCGCGGGCCCACAGCGCACACTGCCTCATAACAGGAGGCAGCTGCCTTTCCTGTTATGACTGCTAGTTCATAGCACTTTGCCACAATTGCCCCAAGAAGGGGGTGACTGGGGGAAGGGGAGCAGAGGGAACCCAGGGACAGAAGTGTGCAGGGGAGGAACCCTGGGAAGTTGCTGGGCAGCTCTGCCTCCTGGGCCAGTATCGTGGGCCAGTGTCATTTTGTGTACAAGTGAAGCTGAATCAGATCACTGAAAAAGGAGCTGTTCCTGCTGATGGAGGGCTGTGCTTTGTAGGGAGATTATGGACCAGTCTTTTTAAGGGATGTTAAGGACTCAGACCATTGGAATTGTTCTGAGGACTCCAGGTGCTGGGCATAGCCTAACATGCCTCTCCCATAACTGGGGCCTGCCTGGAAGTGTGTTTTGGGGCCACCTGAGGTCAAGTGTGGCCTCTCCTGACTGCATGAGCTCCCTGTGTCCCCTTTACCTGTCCCCACTCTGTGCACATCCTTAGAATACTATCCTTGTGCTACTCACAGGAAGGAGGTGCTCACATTTTTTCCTTTTGTCTGTATCTTGTTTGATAATCTCATATCAACTGTGTTGTTCCAAATACAACCCGGAACTCAAGATGCACAGAGCAAACTTAAATTGAGCCCTGCCCAGCTGCTTGTAATCTGTTTATTCACTTAGCTCTTAACATTCAGGTTGAGGCCTCCAGAAAACACCTAGTTCCAGGTCCCTCTCACATCCGAAGCCTTGTGGTTTGAACTGGGGTGGATGTTGCCAAGACCTGAAGACTGATTCCTTTTTGTGTTGGGTGCTTTGGGGTGAGCGAGGAGCCCTTCCCACTTGGGTGGTACAGGAGCTCTTGAGGATGCCAGGCACCAACAGCTGCCACCTCCGAGTCCATCCTTGTTGCTCTGAGTGGCACCAGAGACTGACTGACTTGTTCCCGGAAGGCTGTGGCAGGGCCTCCATGCCAGCAGGTGTGTCCTCAGCTCCCTCTCCTCGGAGGACACACTCACTCTTCCCTAATCACTTTAGCTCCCACCATTCTGCCACCCACTCTGCCTGTGCCCTTTAGGTGGGAAAGGCTCCCTTGCAGCATTTGTTATCTGTGAGTATGTTATCAGAGCCGAGCTCAGGAGAATGCAGAACCTTTTACAATGATATGACTGAACTTTGCTTGAAGTCAAAATGGGGCAGGGAACAATCTCCTGTCATATGTGTCATCCTTGGGTTTTCCTCTGCTCCCTCAGCTGCCCCGCCCCACAGCCACCTCCCCCAGGGAACCTTTTATGCAGGTTCTCAGTGCTCTTTTCTTGAGTCTAACTTGAACATAAGCCTTTTGTTAAGGGCTTTAAGCCATTCTTCAGCTGCATGGAGGCTGGTTTGTGAACTTCCTGGGGTGGCCCTCACCTTTAAGGGGTAGTTTTGTAAAGGACCCTCCCTGGGTGCTAAAGAAGCATGAATTTTATTTGCCAAAGATTGAGTCAACCTTTCATGTAGCTTTTGCTTAGAAAATCCAGATTTCAGCCTAGCGGCCACACCTGACTATAAAGACGGGCGCCTTGGTTTTGTTCCTTTGTTTTTGCCTCCTGATTTGCCCGCACATGTATTTCATTCACCAGCCGGCACAGAGCTGCGGGGCAGAGCGGTCGGTGTGAAGGAAATGGCGTGATTGTTTATTTTTAAATCAAATGAGCCTTCCTGCCACAAAAGCATGAATCCCTCTTTGCTCTTCGGGTCTGGTGTGGAGCAGCACACGGGCCCTCCAGGCCTATTCCCTCTGTGTCTCTCCTGGGTGTTTCCTGTCTTTCATTCTCAGCAGCTCAGGGGATGGTGTGCAAGGTGCAAGGAAGCAGGAGCACAGAAAAACCCTCGGCTTCAGGGAGAGGAGGTACTGGGCTCACTCGTGGGACCAGACCTGCTCACAGGTGCAGCTGTGGGCGGCTGTTTCCTATGTCCAGATGCGGCAGCTAAATGTGCTGGGCTTGGAGGGGCTGGGGAGGGGCCAGATGAGGTGTTCAAATGGCTTCCTCTCCCTGCTGAGCTTAGCTGTGTGTCCTGTGCCTGACAGCTCTTCTTTAAGGCTGATGGGTCCTCACACCTGGTTATCGAGGTCACCATTCAGTGGTGCCTACCTGGGAGGCAGAGCTGGGCACTGGGTTTGTGTGGTTTTCTCTCTCCAGCTTTGCTCTGTGGTGTGGCTAGGCCCCATGGAAGCACACACTGAGAATCTCTGTGCTGTGGAGTGTGCAGGCTTGCTGGCCTCACCGGCTCCCTGTGAAGGAAGGCGGCTGTAGCAGCAGTGACCCTGGAGAACATCCCAGGGCCTTCTCTTTTGATGAACTCAGCAATGACGTTGACTCTTTGGTACGACAATAATTTCTGCATCCTGGTTTTGTTTTGTGCTAGTATGAGATGCAGTAGTATCTAATTTGTGAATGCAATTATTCACTCACTTTCCTCTGGATTTTGGGATATGAGACTAGGAGGAGGTGAGGGACATGAAGGAGGGCAGGCCAGCTGAACTGTCGTGAGGTGGCCTCATTAAGAAAGTTCACCCGCCCTGGCTTCAGGGCTGCCTTGAAATTCCAAGTTCCTTATGAAAAGATGTTTGTAACCAAATGTGGCTTAAACTAAAAATAACTGTCTGGGTGGCAAATATCTAAGATATGCCTGGGTATGTGCAAATATTGTTCGTTTAAGGATAGTTTGTGTGTGGAGAGGCAAAGAAAAAGCTTAAGAGGCTAAACAACAATGACAACTACAGCCCAAAAAATGTCTGGGCATTGTGGCAGGCGCCTGTGGTGCCAGCTACTTGGGAGGCTGAGGCAAGAGAATTGCTTAAGCCCAAGAGCATGAGGTTGCTGTGAGCTGCAACGCCACAGCACTCCACCCAGGACGACAGCTTGAGACTCTGTCTGAAAAAAAAAAAAAAGAGCTTAAGAAATGGCAGAAAGGGGTTTTTGTCCAGCTGAATCCTAAGAGATGGAGGCCAGGTGGGCCTCAGCTAATGAAGAACCTCTCTTATCTTTTCTGACAAGGTGTCCCACTTCCCAGCGAGAGCAAACAGCCAAATTCATGGCAGATAACCCTCTGAGCTGCATAAGAGCACCTGGCAGCTGTTTCCACATTAGGCTAAATTGACCTTCATAAATGTGGAGCCAGCTGGACTTAGTTTTTTCCATCCTGGTTGATAGAAGGCCAGAAAACCGAGAGGCAGAAAACAGTCTTTTCTGCTGCCTGGAAACCCTGTGGAAGCAGGGTTTGCTAAGGAAGGACATTTTTGCTTTTAATTTGTGCTATCTCCAACAACTGTGCCACAGTCACTGTTTAAATATCTAGCAGGAAGTAAAGGCGGGTGGGTCCCTGGGAACACCTACCTCTGTGCACATTAAACACCTTCTGTTTGCTAGTCTTGCCTTGTGGCTGCTAAGTGGGTGTCTCCACAGGGCCCTCAAAAACTGGACTTTGGCCTTGAGAGTTGCTTTGTCCTCAGCAGCCTCTATGTCCGTGACGTACAGAACTAGGACGATCGCGTTTGTGGTGATGGCTCCACGTTAATTTCATCTGTGCAGGTGGATGAAAGGGAGTTTTATTTTGTCTTTCTCTGTCCCTCAATAGCACAAATCCCAGGCAGAAGGCCGGGACACACCCTCCTCAGCATCAGGACAGCGTGGTGGGTGTAGGGGGCGAGCTGCTTCCTCATTGTAATTGGGAAGTTATCACAGTAGAGCTGACCTTTCCTGGTCTACTGTGCTGTTAGATCCAGGGGACCATCCCCAGAGTCTGCCCGAGTTCCACCACAGAATGGAACTGTGTGCTCTCCAGAATAAGCTCAGCAGGAGAACATTTCCATCTCCTTGGAAGAGAGTGATTTCCATACTGATAGAGAGTCTGAGGTTTGTGGGTGAGGGATGTGTCATGGGACATCTAGTCCCAGGCGGTGGTTCCGGGACTGGGTTCTCCTGTCTCTCCAGCGAGTGGTCCCAGGATGGGCCCGGGCAGCCCTTGTCAGGCGCAGGTCCCAGCAGACAAACTGCACATGTGGTTAGGACACAGCCTCCAGTTGCTGCTTCGTTCTGCTATGGGAGACAGGACCATTGCGACTTGCCGAACCGCCCTGTTTCAGAGACACCAGAGCCTGTGCACTTCCTGGGTCTGCTCCAAAGGGGGTTTACAGTGCTTGTGGGTGTAGTGGCTGGGTTACCCTTCTGAGCTGGGTTTGTTTCAGGGTGTCTGATTCAAATGTCTGGTTTGCCTCTCTAAGGCAATTTTGACATTTGGAGATGGACAACTTGTTTTTGGAGATTTTCACATTACTATGATGGCAAGGAATGAAAATTCCTACTGTGGAACTCACCACTTGGGAGTCCATAAAACGTCTCTGTTCAGAATACTTGCCGGGCCCATCAGATCTTTTATAACGTGGTGACACAAACATGAGGAAGTGAGCTCTCAGCTCAGCATTGTAACAGCAAATCCTCTTTAGGACCAGGACTAAAGACGCATCACTTTGGTAAGAAAATTCTAAGAGGAGGTTCCCTTCAAGCTTGGCATTTTCAGGGGCAGACAGACACAGGGTGCTTGTGTCAGAGCGCCTTTGTCCTCCAAGTTTGCTGAAGAGGAGAGTGGACTTTCTGTCTGGTGCTGGGCACTCAGCTGCCACGTGGCTCCAGAGCCCCTTGGGTTTCTGATGCAGTATCCTATGTGCAGTTCAAAAGATGCATTTGGAAATGGTTTGTTTGGTGAAAGAAATTTTCAGAAGAAAAGCTGACCTGGTTTCCAAAGGGAAAGGACCTCGTTCACAGTGCGTGTCAATTCTGGGTCCAACAGTAAAACACATTCAACTTGTAAGTGGATGGAGCAGCTGGTAAATTAGCCATCGGAGGCTGATGCGTTTTCCATGTGGAGTCCTGGTTTTAACCCAGCTCTCAGCAGCAATTAGCACGTGCAATCTGAACCCAGCCCAGCATTTGTCCCCTGGAATGCCAGCATTTGGCTGGAACCAGACCTGGTCCACCAGTGGAAGCTTTGTTTCTCAGCAGGGGTCTACAAGAATGTGGGTAGGGCCACCACAGAGCTGCTGTGGAGATTCCCTCCACGTCCAGCTCTGTCCCTCGGAGAGCGTCACTTCCATGAGGCATCTGGTGTCTCTGCTTTGGCTGAAAATAGGCTGAGGTTGAGCTTCTAAAACTTCCACCTGGTTGACATGCCCTATGAACTGGAACACAGACATGGTTGCGGCCTCTGTGGAAGTTCAGCTATTGGCTGCTGTAGATGAGCGCCAGTCCCCTCAACCTGCCTTTGCTCAGTGTCTGGTCCTGGATTCCACAAGTAGCCAACCCGAAATTTTGACCGGTTAAGGTAACAGGAACGGAGCTTTTTCAATAGAATAAAAAGAGGAATCTAGCAGAGTCAAAAACTGCAGGTGACTTCTGAAAATGCAGGGAATGTGGATATGGGCCAACCATAGGTTAAATGTGTTAGGGCTCCATGTTGACTAGCCGAGAGGTGGTCTTATCCTCTGGATCTGATCATCTTTACCGATTGCGCTTATACTCAAATTAGAAGCCAAGAGAAGTGAAGACTTCATGTATAATTCTCTGAATTTATACCATGAACAAAATATCCAATTCTTCATGTTTCTGAGGGGATTATTTGAGATGGGTGGGAGAACCCTCAGAAGTCACAGAGTTTCCAGGTCCTCATTGTCATTCCTGGAAGCTCCAGGTTTGCCATCGAAAATAATGATCCTTTAGAGAGTCTGGGGTGCAGGTGAATTGACTGTTGAGATTAAGCGTGGTGGTTACCAGTGTGGCTGGTGGTATTTAACTATTACTCTAAGTGTGGTCGGTTACCAGTGTGGCCAGTGGTATCACTGCTGTGATTATCACCATCAGGGCTTCCTGTGACTGGTGAGGAGAACATACCCTGAGGACCAAGCTCAGTGGTCAGCAAAGCCTCAGGAGTGGATACTGTGATTCCTGGCTTCTGGTGGTTCACACCTGGCCTCTGGCAGCTCCCTGCATGGCGCCCTCTCAATGTCTTCCCCTCTCTGTGGTGAGCATCTGGTCGAGGCGTGGACACATGTGGGCAGCATGGTGTGCAGCCTCAGGCTCTCCCAGCCCCATCCCAGCCCCTCTGGGTTCCACTTTAACTTCTCAGATGACTCGGGTCAGCTCCTAGGCTACTTGGCGGGGCTGGGGGCCAGCCCAGGTGCGATGCCTCCTGGCCTGTCGTGATGCTTCCTTCGGGGAGCTCCACCCACATGCCCTGATTTGTGGCTGAAGATCAGCATGGGCACCAAGCAAGATCTGGTCTGGGAGAGGCTCACATGGATGTTTGGGTAGAGCCTTGGAAGCAGGAGCAGGGGTCGTGGGTCCAGGTGTCCCTTCTGCAGGGCTAGTGCCTAGTGACACCGGCCCATCGAGGATCCAGACATTGCATTTGTCAAGTCAGATATGTTCAGTTAAAAGTTTTTTAATATTCTGAGGTTTATGTGTGCATATTTTGATGTTCTTGATTTGTTTTTCATTTTCAAAAGTGATCTTGATAGCAGGTCCAAGGTTTTTTTAAACAATTTTAATTGAACCATAGATTTGGTGACCTTAGATATAGGTTTCTCCAATTTAAAAAAAAAGGTTACTAGTCTATGAAATTTAAAAAAATAAAGAATAAAAAGAATATTTCTATGAAGTATGTTTGCTCCAGGAATATTTATTTAGAGTATTTTTAGTAAATCTCTCAATTTTGTGTCATGTAAATCAGGCACATGAGTTACACCGATATCACTGCCTTAGTGTTTTAGGGAAGGACACGTAGCTGGGTGCACTGGCACCTGTGGTCCCAGCTCCCTGGAGGCTGAGGCGGGACGATCACTGGTGCCCAGGAGTTGGAGGCTGTAGGGAGCTGTGACTGCATCAGTGCACTCCAGCCTGGGTGACAGAGAGAAACCCTGACTCTAAAAAGGAGAAAAAAAGGAAGAAAGTCTAAAATCTGCAGCTGTTTTTATTCTTCTGCCCTGGGGATCACCAAGCCTTTATGTATCATCTGTGAGCTTGGTGGACTCTCCCTGCCCTGTCCATGAAATGAGGACGTTGAACTTGACACTGTAGGTACACAGTTTAAAATACGAGTTTCTAATAAGCAAGGACCATCTTAGTGTGAAGGTCACATCCACATCCCAGGCCAGGAGTGGAGTTGGGGTGGCCATGAGGTGTCCACACGCCTGGGTCAGCGGAGGGGGTGGGTTGCCCTCTGTGGGGTCCTGGCACTCTCTGCTTGGCAGTGGGTAGGGGACGTGGCCACCTGGTCCTCATGGGCTCTCCTGAGCCCTGACCTCATTCCTCGAGGGCCGTGTCCTGCCCAACACACCCTCCTCCATGTTTCCAGTCAGCTAATTAACTTGGATGCTTTGGGGGCCCCACCTGCCTGTGGAGTGCACCCTCCCCTCTCACCCCAGCTCAGCAGGTGGCAGGAACTTGCTTATTTGTCCTTAACCAGCTAGAGCCGGAGCTGAGGTCTGGGCAGAGCCTGCTGAGTGCCAGCTATGACATTTCACATCATATAATGAGAAGCCTTCCTAAAAATAAGCATGGCTGTGCAGTGGGTGTGGTCTGGGGGTGAAGATGCAGCTACAGGTGTGGACGGCTGGGCCAGTGTCTTTGTGGCTGGCCACCAGCCCAGGGGACCCTGGGAGAAACTCCACCAGCATGTGGCAGGTGAGGAATGCGCTGCGAGGCTGTGGTTCCTTCAGGGTTTGTTCAGTCTGTGGCTATGTTTTTAAGAACCAGCTGAGTCCATGGGAACTTATGAAAATGTAGAGGGAGGGTGGTGAGGAGCTCCTCTTCTCCCCACCAGAAAAAATGATGAAAAAATGAATAATCCATTCTTCTTTGGAGACCTTTGGGAGGAAATTCAGAAAATCAGGAAGGACACTGTCTTCCCTGGACGGGGCACCCCGACCTTTACTGGTCATGGCACACACAGCACCATCTGTGCTGTGCTCTGGGGTCAGAGGCTAAGGACACTTGTGGGGAGAGGCCACATGGTCATCTGGACCCACCTCAACTTCCTCTTCCTGAGTTGCTGGGGACTCGGCCAACAGAGCCCCTGATGTCAGTGGAGGTAACAGGTCATTCTGCCGCTCTTCAGTGTTAGCAGAATTAACCTGTAATCTCAGGAAGAGATTTTCACAGGAAGGGAAATGGCTCAGACTTTGGAGAACAGCTATGCTGAGTGTGCAGAGGGTAGGACTGAGGCATGCAGGGGCAGGTGAGCTCTGAGGGTCCCAGCACCTCACCTGGGGGTGGGATGTGCCTGGGGCTTAGGGTGCATCTGTTCCTCCTGTGGAACATGAGGACATTATGGGTCGTTCCTGGGCCCTCAGCCTGTGTCTTTTTTTTGAAACAGTCTTCCTGGGCAGAGTGTCGTGGCCGCACAGCTCACAACAACCTCAAACTCCAGGACTCAATATTTCCTCTTGTCTCACTCCCCTGAGTAGCTGGGACTACTGGTGCCTGCCACGATGCCTGGCATGTTATTCAATTTGTGGAGACAAGATTTTGCTTTGCTCAGACTGGTCTCAAACTCCTGAGCTCAGGCAATCCAGCTGCCTCCACCTCCCGGACTGCTGGGATCACAGGCGTAAGCCACTGTTCCCAGCCTCAGCCTGCATCTCTGTCAGACTCGGTCCTGGTGTCGCCTTCAGGATGTATCCTGGGTACTGCTGTGGTTGTATTGAAAGTTGCTTATTTAGTCTTTGTCTGGTCATCAGTGTTTGTACACTCACAGCTGCACCCGTGTGGATTGCAGCCCCGGGAGTCACCTCACCAGGCTGCAGACACGGGCAGCCCTGATGTTCAGCCTGGGTGGGGGTGGCACCGTGTGTCCCTGGGACCTCACACTCTTACAAAGCAGAACTTTGGCTCCCACTGGTTAGGTCCTTGCCTCTCTCCCCACAAGACAATTTTCTAAGTGGTGTCTGCATCTCTGGGTCAGGGGTGCTCAGGGGGCATCTTTTGCACTTTGTATGAAGGCACTGTGTGGGACATGCCCGGATGGCGAGCTTCTGCAGTCTCCGTGAGTGCAAACCCCACGCAGGGCAGGCGCACACTGATGGGAGTTCCATGTTCTTCCTAGAATTACACACACTTTTAACTTCCAGCAAGGCCTCCATTCTCTATTTTCCTGGTGCATTTTGGTCACAGAGCCATCTCCTGGGGCTGAGGAATGACCTGTGGCCTGCTGGGCTGTGGTTCCCTTGCTGGACCTTACTGCTGACATTTCTTGAGGCTGTCGTGCTGGGGCACAAGGGTCTAGGTCAGCGGTTCTCAACATGTGGGTCGTGGCCCACAGGAACTGTATTAAAGGGTCATGGCATTAGGAAGGTTGAGAACCACTGGTCTAGGTGGAGCTGGAGGCTACAGCAGAGGTGAGGGTTCAGACAGGTGATGGGGGGGAAATGGGGGGGGGGTTGGCCTCTACCTCCTGTGCTCAGGTGTCAGCCACACCGCTGGCCATCCTGGGGTGGGTGGGTGCTTAGTACCTTGCATCCTGTCAGGGGAGGTAGAAGACAGTTCAGCCCATCACATAATGCACAGCCCTGTGATCCTGAAATTCCACCTTTAGGGATTTTTGTTACAAATATATGTGCATGCACGTGTGGAGGTATCTGTACAAGCATCTCCATTGCTGTATTTTTTTGGTTATAAAATAATACTAGAAACAACTTAGTTTTTCCTACACAAGAGATTGGTTAAACAGCATCTTCATACCACAGAGTGTCCTGCAGCCATAAGGGTGAAGCCGGGTCTGTTTGTGCAGATGCAGGACAGCCCCTGGGCTGAGAGTAGTTACACCTGCAGCAGCAGCAGCTCCCGGGGCGCTGAGTGCTGCCCGGAGGCCTCCCCTGAGTGCCGAGTGCTGCCCAGCGGCCTTCCCTGTGTTGTTTGACATCACCATCGCCCCTGACATAGGAGCTGCCCTGATGTGTGTCTCATTAAAGCCTTACTGTGGAACTTTCTGGGTGTAAAGGGTGACCCCACTCTTGGAAGTACAGAATTTGCTGTGCACAAATCCTGTAAATGGAAAGATCATTCACTGAGCAACACAAATCTCATCTAAGACCTTGCTCATCTCTCCACAGTCTCTTGGGGAAGGTGAGGAGGGTGTGAGCTGTGCCCATGGGCGTCTTCTCCTGCACCAGGTCCCTCTGAGCTCCAGCCAGCAAGGACACCTGATGTTTGGGGCTTGGGCTGCGAGATGCACATCCGCGCTCTCACCCCACAGGCTGGAGCAGCTGAATGCTGTGTGATTAGCTCTGCAGGAGTAGCGTTTGCTGTAATCAAGTCTCCTTTCTACAGCCAGAGACAGAGCTTGGTCGTCGTTTTCAGCTCTTGCCAGCTGGGTGTTGGTGCTGCTTCACCCAAAAGTTCAGACTGTGAAATGTCACAGCTGATGTGCAGACTGCTGCATGATTAAGACTCTTGTCCCGTGGCGCCTGTGTTCCCCTCTGATGTACCCCATCTACGTGCCATTTCAATACTTCCACTTTGAGCTTCAAGTGAAAGGCCACTGTGAAGTTAATGCCATATCATTGGTCACAGTGATTCTGCTCTTTCCAGGAAGCCCCCTGAGGACCCCAGCCCAGGTCTCCAGCTATGTGTCTATAAGTGGCATTTCAGGGGAACCCTCTGTCTCAGTCACACCAGGTGGGGTGAGGGGCTTGGCGTGGTGAGGGTCTGGCTGTGGGTAGTGACTGCTGTGAGGCCAGGAGGACCACTCCTGCCCTGTGGCCTGTGGGGAGTCCCCGCTGTTAGCCTGTTTGCCGTTCCCTGGTGCTGGAGTGGACGGGAGGATGTTCTTGTCTTTGAAGGACCTGTTCTAAGGGTGAGGAAGGTTTCGGTGCCTGGTTAATTCTTGTGTGTCCACACATGAGATTCCGAGCTGCATCCATCTCTCCCAGGCACCTGCCCTGGCAGTGTCCAACGTGTCCCTGGTCTTGACCACCTTCAGTGAGCTGTCCGAGCTGCATGGCAGTGCTCTGGGGGCATGACAGAGGATGTTGGATGAATTATGAAGGAGTGGGACACTGGAGAGCTTCCCTAAGCACATGCTTCTCAGGCTGCCTGAGCAACCACACAGCCTTCGTGTAAGGCTTGGTGTTGCTGCTTTTAAGTGCTAAGTGGGCTATTAATAAGATGTAACTTTAACATAATGCTGAGTTTATTTGTGGGAGATGGAGTGGGTGTCTTAATGCAGACAGGCTGTGGATGCCACTGCATTGATTTGCATTTCCACTGCTTATGGTTTTATGATTGTTTTCATGTGAGGGAAGGTTCAGTAGTGAGGCTTTGTGCACCTTCAGGGTGATGGTGTTGGCAGTGGGGCCTCGGGAGAGATCACTGCTCCTGCGGTGAGGCCCAGAGGGTTCCCCACACCCTTGGATGAGGACACACGAGGGACACACCATGAAGCCTCAGAGACACCAAATCCCACCGCCAGCCCCCAGCAGGGACAGCAGTATGCCTGTGGTTTGCAGGCTGCTCAGTCGCTCCCAGAGAGGGTTTCCCCTGGGGATCGTGTGAGCCCTGCAGAAGGCCCACGTCCAGTATGCCTGTGGTTTGCAGGCCGCTCAGTCGCTCCCAGAGAGGGCTCCCCGGGGGGTCGTGTGAGCCCTGCAGAAGGCCCACGTCCAGTATGCCTGTGGTTTGCAGGCCGCTCAGTCGCTCCCAGAGAGGGCTTCCCCTGGGGGTCATGTGAGCCCTGTAGAAGGCCCACGTATGTTGGCCACTGTGTCATCCCAGTTGGTGCCAGTGGAAGGAAGTGCTTCGGCCCTGTGTATGGAGGGAAGGTGCTCTGTGACTTCTGCTCAGGGAGCCTGACCTGGGACTGCACTTGCTTGGCTGTGAAGCTTTACCCAAATTGTGATGTCCCACTGACACCAGACAGAGGTAAGGCCAATGCAGTGGTAGGGATGGAGTGCATTAGTGAGGGTCTGGCCCTGCTGTCCACCACAGGAAGTCTGCTCACCACTGACAGTCTGCCCTGCAGGAGGCCTGATTCCTAATGGGGTTTATGAGTCTGTGTTGTGTCTCTAGTCACTGGGGTTGGTAGGCACCTGCAAGTGGTCACCGCACAGGATAGACCCGAGGTCACATGTCTGTGTGCAGTCACAGTACAGGTTAGACCAGAGGTCACATGTCTGGGTGCAGTCATGATGCAGGTTAGACCCATGGTCACATGTCAGTGTGCAGTCAAGGTGCAGGTTAGACCAGAGGTCACATGTCTGTGGGCAGTCACGGTGTAGGTTAGATCCGAGGTCACATGTCTGTGTACAGTCATGGTGCAGGTTAGATCTGAGCTCAGACATGGGATTGTAGTCAAGATGCAGGTTAGTCCCCAAGTTTCTGTGCTCTGACTGGGATCCTGTGGAGGACAAGGTGCTGGCCATTTGGGCAGCCTTAGAACTGTGTGATCTCGAACAGTGTTGAAGATGATGAATGTTCAGAAAATGTTTCAGCTTTAAAAGAAAAAAAGAAGCATCACTGAACGTTCTGGTCCATTCCTGACCATTTGGTCTCTGGTGTGTTTGTGGGAAAATGCACAGCTCATGTGACTGCCAGTGCCCGGCAGACGAGATGCTTGCTGGGTTGCAGAACCAGATGTCGTGGGAGCTGTTGGGACTGAGTTTTCCTCTCAGACCTGTGCTGAAAAGTTGTTTTTCGGTGGAAACAGGTGTGGCAAATTTGTAATTTTGAAGAATACGCTGAAATACTCCACAGAACTGTTGGGGTTGTGACTTCTAAAGTCATTGGAATGTTCTGGCTTCCCAGAACCATGAGAACGGTTTATCCTGAAGTTCTGTTCTACTGAATCTTCCTCAAGTTTTGGAATTTATTGACTTGACTAAGATGGCCAGGGCAGAAAACCAGTACAATGAGGACCCAGGGCGCCTGGTCCTCGGCCCTGCCCTCCTGCCCCATGTGCTGCTGCCTGTGTGGGCGAGGGATGCCCTGAGAGGTCAATGAGCGTCCTGACAGATGGGCTGTGAATGACCCAAGTAACCAATCCACTCACATGGGCCAGAGGGCAGGATCTCTCTTCTAATCCAAGTGCTGAATGGCCTCAGTGTTTATTTATAGGAGGTAGGATGGCTGTCTTCAATGCTATTCACGATCCTGATTCCTATTTTTTTTTTTTTTTTTTTTTGGCAAACCAAATGTTTTGACTGGAGGGATAACATTTGCAGAGCTGATTCCTGTTCTCAAAGGGCTTCGTGTAGAGAAGCCATGTGTTGGGTTTTCTGGTCTGACACAGGTGAATGGTTGTGCCTGTGCCGTGGTGCTGTGGTGCTGCTGAGCACGGACAAGGTCACCCCCCAGGGGATCTGGGGTAGGGCCTTCTCGGGGGGGTGCGAGACGGCTGGTCTCACGCATCCTCCCACCAAGGTCCAACACCTAGTAAGGTCTCAGAGAATATCAGTTCTGTTCCACATTCACCTAGCAATCTGGTGATTAATTTTTAAAAATGCAAAAGGCCACACAAGAGAAAAACATAAGTATATTCAAGTGGGGAGGAGGGAGGAGGAGAGAGAGGGGAGGGGAGGAAGAAGGGGGCTGGTCAGCTCTCACCTAGTGGGCACAGTGCAGGGTACGCAGCACCCCCGGTGAGGGCTCAATTATAACTTGGACTTCACTTAACAAATGCAAACAACGTAGCCTAATGATTTGTGCCCTCATATTAATCTGAAATCTAATAAAAAGGCAAAAATCCATGTTTCGTCCCTATCTAGGCCAGAACACTTATCTGTTTCCCTGGGTCTGATAAAAGACTAGTAACGGCCCTGCGAGTGCGGTCCTAACACAGGACTTGCACAGACGTTTACATGCCTGAGTTCACAGCAGCACCACTCACAGGGACGAGAGTTGGAGGCTGTCCATGTGTCCATCAAGCTGTGAATGGATGAAAATGTGCGGTTCATCCACACGGCAGAACATTGCTCAGCCTTGAAAAGATAGGCAGTCGCAGGGCTGCACCATGGTACAGGGAATGAACTCCACGATTGAGTCAGGCCCAAAGATACAGACGCTGTGTGACGCCAAGACTCCGGAGTCGTCTGGCTCTCAGGGGCAAAAAGTCCAGGTGGTGCAGGGACTAGGCAGGCAGGTGAGAGGGACCCATGGATCTGTGGGCCAGATGGGGACGGTGCCCTTGTGCCCCGACCCGTGTCCCACCCTCGCCCCCACACCACACCCTGTGGTTATAATGGGAAAGGCAACAAACTGTGTAGGTGGGAGAGACGGCCAGACTGATGGTTCTGAGGCGGTGCCCTGCTCTCTGGTGCCACTGTCTTTGCTCCAGGCCTTCCTGGCCCCAGCAGGGATGAGGCCATCTGCGTCAGTTCTTCGCCGAGATGACTCACATGGAGCCGGAGTAGAGGGTGTGTGGAAGTTGGGCTGCGGCAGGCACAGGGTCCCCATGGTGACTGGCTGGGTGCTTCTCAGAGTCCAGTGGTCAGTTGTTCTGCTGCAGGCCCGTCTCCCCTCCACACTGTTGTGCTGTTTGGCTCCTGCTGTGACCAAACGTTCTTTTTTTTTTTTTTTTTAATTTTATTTTTGTTATTATAGATAAAAATATGCACCATAGATGTGGCCCAACCCATCACTCTCCCTCCACCCAAACCTCCCCCCTCCCTTCCCCTTCCTTGGCCCTTTCCCCATAGTCTTGTGGTATAGTTGGGTTATAGCCTTCATGTGAAAGCTATAGTTTAGCTTCATAGTAGGGCTGAGTACATTGGATACTTTTTC
>CAUYPK010164420.1:0-16280 GCA_963574355.1 Loris lydekkerianus | reverse complement strand
AATACTATGCAGCCTTAAAGAAAGATGGAGAGTTTACCTCTTTCATGTTTACATGGATGGAGCTGGAACATATTCTTCTTAGCAAAGTATCTCAGGAATGGAAGAAAAAGTATCCAATGTACTCAGCTCTACTATGAAGCTAAATTACAGCTTTCACATGAAGGCCATAACCCAACTATACCACAAGAGTATGGGGAACGGGCCAAGGAAGGGTAAGGGAGGGGGGAGGTTTTGGTGGAGGGAGGGTGATGGGTGGGGCCACATCTACAGTGCATCTTAGAATGGGTACAGGCGAAACTTACTAAATGCCTATACTAAATGTACTAAATGTACAAATGCCTACATACAGTAACTAAGAAAATGCCATGAAGGCTACGTTGAACAGTTTGATGAGAATATTTTAGGTTGTATATGAATCCCTCACATTGTACCCCTTGATTGCACGAATGTACACAGCTTGATTTAACAATAAAAATAAATAAATTTTAAAAATGTATTAAACAACATTAAAGAAGACCTAATAAATGAAGGGATATGTCATATTCCTAGTTAAAAAACAATATTATAAAAATGTTTGGTCTCCCCAAATTGATCCAGAGATTCACTGTGCTCTATCACAAACCCCAATTTCTTTTTTAAGAAGTTGACAAGCTGATTCCAAAACTGAGGTAGAAAAGCAAAGGAGTAGAATAATGATGTCATTCCTGAAAGTGAGCAAGGTAGAGTACTTCCTTACCAGAAATCAAGACTTATTAGAAAGCAAGAGTAAATAAGACAATGGAGCATTAATACAGAGAAAGACAAATAGGCCAAAGGAGCAGACGAGAGAACCCACAAAAAGACCCACTATATGGGAACCTGATACACAGCACAGCTGTCATTATAGATCAGTGGAAAGGATGGGTCATTCCATGACAATATGAATGTATTGGTTATCTATATGGGAGAAAATAAAAATAGATCTCTACCTCATAGTTTATATATATAGACACAAAATTGGAATAAGAACTTAAGTGTGAAAAGCAAAACTTTAGAATCTTTAGAAGAAAATGTAGACAAACATCTCCCTTAAACATTATTTTTAAAAAAGAGGTTGGGCATAGTGGTTCATAGCTGTAATCCTAGCACCCTAGGAGGCCAAGGCAGGAGAATCACTTGAGCTTAGGAGTTGGAGGTTGCAAGGAGCTATGATGATATCACTGTACTCTAGCCCAGGTGACAGAGACGAAAGGAAAGAAGGAAAGAAGGGAGGGAGGGAAGGAGGGAGGGAAAGAAAGAAAAGAAAGAAAGAAAGAAAGAAGAGACAGAGAAAGATGAAAAGATAACTCATCCAAAATATATATAATAGGAATTTCAGATAGAGAGAGTTTATAAATGATTTTAGTCTAGAAATTAAAGTAACTAACGTAATGTCAGCAGAATTTTTTTTTTTTTTTTTTGAGACAGAGTCTCATTTTGTCACCCTCGGTAGAGTGATATGGCATCGTAGCTCACAGCAACCTAAAACTCTCGGGCTCAAGTGATCCTCTTGCCTCAGCCTCCCAAGTAGCTGGGACTACAGGCACCTACTACAATGCCCAGCTATTTTTAGAAACAGAATCTCTCTTACTCAAACTCATCTCCATTTCATGAGTTTGAGCAATCCACCTGCCTTGGCCTCCCAGAGTGTTGGGATTACAGGCGTGAGCTGTAATTCTGCACCCACTATCAGCAGAATTTTTAAAGAGTTGGTTCTTTGGATGAAAAACAACTTTAAAATGGACAAAATTCTAAGCCCAATAAAAAAGAGAGAAATAACACAAATATGTAAATTTAAAATGAGGATGAAAACAGAATGAATACAGAAGCATTCTCTTTTACTGCAGTAATATGTATGTACAAATCAGTATCAATGTTAAGAGGCAATATCTGGTGACATCTAAGCTACCAAATTGATTGAAGAAGTAGAAAATGATTAAAGACTACCCTGTCCAGAAAAAATAAGTATTCGGCCCAGTTTTACCAATGATTACAAGGCAATGCATCTTATGCAATTATATAAGATCTGTTTTCCTAAAAATTTTCTATAATTTAAAACTTACATAGTAGAACACCATTTTCAAGAAAAGATGATGAATATCCTATTTATCAGACATAAATACAATTTTATGACCTTTTAAATTACATGAATATTAATCTTTTTTAAAACTTAGGTTGATGCATATTATACACATTTAGTGCAGAAAGCCACACTATTTAAAATGTTTACATCTAGTAATTTTCAACTTGCATAATTGGAATTCGTAACAGCAGCCTTCGTGCATTTTTGGACCTTTAGGAAACAATAATTCTCAGGCCAGGGAGACTGTAAGACAACAGAAAGTAAAAGTATACCTGAAAAAGATTTTATAGGTTTAGCACAACCCTGATGTTAAAGCCCAACAAAGACAATCTAAAAGGAACACTCATTAATACAGATGTAAAAATCCTAAGTAATAGCAAATCTAACTCAATAATAAATATATAGTGTAAGTTCTTACACACTTCTCCTCAGCCGGATTACCAAATGCAATCCATTCCCTCTGCCAACAATCTAAGGCGCAGAGCCTCCGATGGCCTACAGCTGTTCTAACATGCCCACTGCAGCTCCCAGCAGAGGAGTTCTATGTTTACCAACAGTGAATGGAGTTTGTTCCCAAACCTCTTTATGCCAGGTGTACTAATATGATAATTATAATAAAAATAAATAAATTATATGTCAAAAAGTACATGAGATTTGAGTTAAAAAAGAAAGGGCATCACACCTATGAAAGTTAGTTTAGTGTTTTTGATGCTTTTTAAGTGATAAAAATGACGTATGTGTGACATAACATAAAAGGGGAAGTCTTAAACTTTAAGAGTCTATACTCAAATGTTTTTGTAAGTACCATTAAGTTCTCCTCAAACTTTAATAAACCTAAAAGCTAAAAATCCTGGATAATACATTTTGGATGTGATTTATACCAAAAGAATGATACAGCAATTGTAAATAGGACTGCAATAAATATTCTGGTACAAATATGTTTGTTGTGATATGATTTTTGGCCTTCTGGGTATATGCCCAGTAGAGGAATTACAGGATTGAATGGTAGGTCTATTTTTAGATCTTTAAGTGTTCTCCATATATCTTTCCAAAAGGAATGTGAAACTTAGTAAATGTGGAATGTAAATGTCTTAACACAGTAATTGTGAAATCGCCAGGAAGGCTGTGTTAACCAGTATGATATAAATGTGTCAACCCATCTATGAAACTAGTGTATGATGCCCCATGATCATACCAATGTACACAGCTATGATTTAATAAAAAATAAAAAAATAAAAATAAAGGTGGGCGCTCAGGGCTCCATTGCCCATTGTGGGAATCCAGCAAACGGCCCAGAGTGTTTGCTCCACTCTGATTTTACTGAAGTCTATTCGCCTGGAGGGTAAGAGGAAGGAGGGAACAAAGATGTCAGCAGTTTCTCGGATTGATCATGTCAGCTCCTATTGTTGTTATTATTAATCTTAAGGGTGGCTTTCAGTAATCTGAAATCTGAGCCTTGTGTTGGGAGAGCCTCCTGCTAGAGGTCACACACATAGATTTCTACAGAGTTGTTAAGCTCTGGTGGTTCTCTGTGTTTTAAAATGCCCCTGGCCTAAATCGCCTCTGAGGGTGGGGTGGGCGGGAGGCATTCTCCTCCCATCACCACCACAGAGGATTTTCCTCTGCAATCAGGGATATAAGCTCTTCTGCCCATATCTCAGGGCTGGAGCTACTCCCTGGGTCTCTGCCCCAGGCAAATGCAAATCTCCACCATAGGTATATCTGCTTTGCCTATTTAATGGGCAGGAAATGCCTAGAAGATGTATCTTTTCCCAGGATAGTGTCACAGCCTCTTCTATGACCATTATTCTCCTCAGAGTGCTCACAGACCCAGCATGGTGTTTGTAAACTGTATTCCCAACAGGCTAGAATTTCACAAAAGGCAAGAAGCTTACTAGCAATGGCTGGATTAAATGTAAACTAGCTGACTTTTCTTTGTTCTCACTCACTCAGCTTACTTTTTAGTTTTCCTCTTTTTCTGGGGGGTAGTTTCCTTTGCCAAGGATGGGGTCTTCAGTTCCCATTCTCCCAGCAGACCCGTGCCAGGGTGAGAGGCCCTTGGAAGAAATCAGCCTCCCAACACCTTCAGGACTTCCAGCTTCCAGAGCTGTGAGGCATTAAACTCCTGTTGTTTAATCCACCAAGTGTGTAGTGTTTTGCCTGCTTTCTTTAAAAAAAGTCTATAACCAGGGGCAGCACCTGTGGCTCAAAGGAGTAGGGTGCTGACCCCATATGCTGGAGGTGGCAGGCTCAAACTCAGCCCCAGCCAAAAACTGCAAAAATAAAAAAGTCTATAACCACTCCTGTCCAGTCATACAACCACAATTCACATCATCACTTTGAATGCTTCTTGCTTTCATATAGGCAACAGAGAAGAAAAACTACTTTTTATTAAAAAATCCTTTCTATAAATTTTTTAAATTCTTTTTTATATTTCTGGTCAATATAAGGGTATATGCGAACAGGTTACATTGTTTGCTATTGTAAGGTAAAGTCCAAGTTGTAGCTGTGACCTTTGCCCAGGAGGCGTGCAATTACCTGTACACCGTACTGTTAGGTGGGGACTTACAGAACCCCCACTCCACTCCCTCTCCTTGAATTTAACTGAGTTAACACTTGCCTAAGTATCATAAGAAAGAGAGGAAAATCCAGCCTCCCATGTACTCAGTCCTGTGAACATTTCAGATGATTGCAATTGCTATTTTCCTTGGACTTCCTGACATATTATCTCAATGTTAAGGGCACAGTCACCTTTCCAGCATGGAGGCTCAGAACCCCAATGCTTGTTCCTCAGCACGCCTGACAGTTCAGGCACTCTGACACAGACCTGGCCAGTTACATGCAGCAGCCTGGCACTGGGGCTTCAGACCAGAATGCAGGCAGAGTAAAGAATCCACGAAGATGGCAGGGGTGGAGAACTGGAGAGCAGCAGCTGGGTCCGGTGTTCAGTGCCTTTGGTGACAGTAGCAAGCTTGAGGTGTCCCGGGCCCTGTAGAGGCAGCAGTGTTCCTACCCGGGTTGGTCTGTGGTGGGGTGTTGGCCCCGGCGCTACTGCCCAGCCTGCCACTCTGCTCTGCTGACCATACCAGGCTTGTTCACCAACCCCCTGCAAACTCCGGGAGCCACCCCATATTCCTTCAATAAACTCCTCTTGTGCTTTATCAATGCTGACTGGTACACTCTCTTTTTTTCATTTTTCTTGCAGAAATTAACAGCAACTTCTTCCTAAAGAAATTGGAATAAATCAAAATTGCTCTCATGAAACAAAAATTAATTTGATGATTGCACAGAAACGAGAAACCTGAAGTTATTTGGCAAGAATAAGAAGTTAAAATTGTAGTGCTCTTTGCCATAGCACACTTGTCAGCTTTAATATCCAATTTATTTCTGCTTCTTGTTCCTAATAAGTGCTTAATCCCAAAGACCTGCATTATTATAACCCTCAAGACAGTCAGAGGCCTCGCTACACAATTGATCTTTGAGTAAAATTTCCTTGTACTTGATAATTTCATGGCCTGTGGAAAGCTAGAACTCTACCTTAAGGTTTCTGCTAATCCTACAGCAACTGGTATCTCCCTGGGCTCCTCCACTGCTAATCTCTGATCTTTATATCCATCCCCATCGCACCCAGCATTGCCTCTGCCTCAGCCCCTTCTCACACATCATGCTTTTGTGATATTAATAGTTGGAGGGGTCACATCATCCAAACTCTACCATTTTTCCAGCTCTAAATGTTCCTTTTTCTGCTAAACAAAGCAGTTAGGACCATTCTTTGAAGTTCAGGATGCACTGATGCCTAGAAAGGCTGCCTTTTTACCTAATAGTGATGGTGCCTCGTTTCTGTTCATCTTGTACCACGTCATCATGTCAACCTTCCTCAGTCTACTGGAGGCATCTACATTTCCTTGAAAAGAACCAAAATGAGAAGGGTAGGGACATAAAAATGTGAACCATAGTGCAGAATTCAAAGGGGCTGGGGAGCTGTTGTTCACCTTCTACTTTTGTTTTTATGTGTAAAATAGGCTGTGTCAGAGCAGGGAGGCCTTTCAGGACATGGAGTCTAATCCATAATAATTAACTTCAAAAGAAACTGAAGGAGAGGCAGATAAGGCCACTCATGAATCTCCATGGGATATAAACGAATGTTACCTGAGTAGGGAGGTGACAGGGAGGAGAGTGGGTCCTAGAGCACTGTCTGAAAGGAGGTGGGAGGAGGAAGCTGAATCACAGCAGGAAGTGGGCGTGAAAGAACAGTGTCATCACGAGGAAGCCAAGTCTCCAAAGCACCTTTCACGGGGAGCCTGACCGCAGCTAAGTAAATGCCACGACCTGCAGCCTTTCCAGTGAGAGTTACAGGAAGCTTAGTGCTTACAGAGGGCTGTGCCCTGTACCCCCATTGGGGGTGGGAGAGGGCTTGTCATCTGTGGGTCTGCAGGCAATATCTCATCTAAAATGTGCTGTATAGACACTGTACCTTTCCAACAGCTCAGAATTTGCACAAGTTCTCCCAGCGAGAGAGGAGAGAGGTCTTAACACCAAGCAGGAGTTGGAAGAATGCAGGGGCAAGTTACCAATTCCTATATTTAGGAGAAATTGAGCAGTGACCAAACCCACGCCACTCACACATTTATAAAAGCGCGATTCCCAACACAGAGTTCTCAGAGCATTTTCCTTGCAGTGAATGGAATCAGAGCTACCATCACTCATTAATTTGCCTAATTAGCATAATTTTGTATCAAACGGCACCAGAATTCTCCAGGACTCTGACTCGAGTAAGAGGCAAATCTTCTCTTTTGTCCTCATATCAATGAAGGTATCTTTAGCACCGTCTGAATTATCAGTGCTATTTTTGTTAGGAGGGAAGGAGTTACAAATGCAAGGTCCTGTTTTAAGATTTCTCAGTAAAATAACCTTAAAAAGAACTCTGCCACATTGCCAGGAATCTATAGGCCACTGTCTCCTTAGCTTTCCCATTTCCAGAGAACAAAAGAATGTCTTGATCCAGCTTCAGAAAGTTTACATATCTGGCTACAACCAGGAGCAGTTTGATCAAAGAGCTTGTAAGTGTCATCATAGCTGTCACTGCAGAATCTTAAATCAAAAGTTTTATCTCAAGAGGGTAACCGAAAATATTTGCCAAATAAGTCAAGCCATAAATGAGCTACTCCCAGGCCAGAATTATTCTCCAAGTAGATTTACTTTCTCTTTTTCTCAAAAAAGGAAACTTCCTGTGTGACAGCCAACCACTTGTTGTAAGACTCACTCTTGGGAAACCCCGTAAACTGTGGAGTAGAGAACAACTTTGCTTTTGGTTGCCATTTTTTAATAAAACCTCCTGAAATATGTTGCAGTTATGAATCCAACACTTGTCATGGCAGTAAGCACAACCTCTTTCAGGATTTTTGACAGGGTTTTGATGCCAGCACACGGCCATGTCAAACACAGTGAGTCACGCTGCCATGTCACCGCGTCATAAAGCCCAGTGTGGTGCCAAGCATCACAGGGACCCTATCTATCCACAAAGAATCACGTCAGGCAGATTTTGCTTGCCTAAGACAGTGGCACCATTTTCAAGCAGTTAACAACCTTTCCAGTTGCCAAAAGAGATCAACAAAACCTGTCTTCTTGGATGGCATGACCACCGACAGACTAATAGGAACCGGCTGCACTGCATGCCATTAGTTGTGTTGAAGAAATGAGTGTGACAGCTCCACGATTAGTTGTGAAACAGAACATCAGGGCAAAATTCAACAGTTACATAGAGAACCAGGTCAGTTATCTTCCCCTGCCCCACACCACTCCCAGCTCCACCCTTCCAGGGCACGTGGTTTCATCAAGGTCCCCGGCTATGTGCGGCTTCCTTTCTGGTGCAGTTAGCATTCCAGCAGGTGTCAAGCCAAGCTTGTGTGTGAAGTCAAATCCAAGTGTGCATAAAATCCCAGCCATTTCAAAACAAATCTTTTTCCCAAGACGGAGATCCACCTTCCGATGAGTTTCAGAATGGGCAGCAAGGAACTTGCTCCCCGGTTTTGTTTGGGATTTGCGATCCCGTTGACAAGCATTTGTGTTGTGATAAAAGGGAAAGCCACCGTGATACACATTTCATCATCTTACCCATGCGAGTGTCCCAGTTCTAAAACATGGGCTCTTCTAATTCCTGCTAGGCTGAGAGAACGAGGTGAATTTTCTCGTAAGGATGGGAGCCTCTTCTCTCACCTCCTGCAGTTTCCAACACAGCTCAGAGCAGGTGGACCTTTCCGGCTCTCCCCACACAGGTTGGGAGCGTCTATCCATTCTCCTTGCTTTTTCCTCCTATCAGAAGGGGAAGGGATCAATGGATTGGTCATTGGTCCCCACTTAATCAGTGAGTGAGGCTGGTTTTACCTGAAAGGCTTGCAACCATGTCCTGATGCTTCTCTTGTAACACATTTCTTTAATCTAATGAGTGCATTTCTGAGCCTCTGGTTCTTTGGAGCATGTCCACGACATTCTCTGTGTCCTGGCAGCTCCTCCTGAGACTGGCAAGATAAGTTTAGTCAAAATCTTCTCTGCAGACCCACCCACCTTAGTTACAAAAGAACTTGTTTAAGCTTCTGGTTTCAGCAGCTCTCCCACAGTCTAACTTGGCTCACCAGAAGAGCCTTACATGGAAAGTATAAGTCAAGATTTCAACTGGCAAGAGAGAAAGCACTCTGTTAAAACAGAAGGGAAATTAATACCGAGAACTAAGCCACCACATTGTTGGAAGGCCGAAGGGAGACAGGAGGGGAAGTGATGTCACCCAGAGACCAGGTCCCTCAGGAGGCCCTGGTGGTCTGCTCTAAGCAGTGGGCAGCTGCGACAGGGACCTCATTCCCTGCTGCTCCTGTGACTGGCACCCAGGGCACTCACAGGGGCAGATCAGGCTGCAGCTGGAGGCAAAAGTCAAGGGGCTTCAACTTAGTTCCACCTTCTCTTTCTATCACATATGGGCCCCTCTCATTAGAAGAACCTACCTAAAAACCAGCCATCAGGGATATCTGGGAAATGGAGTCCTCGGGAGTTCCACCCCAGTGGAACAGGTCAAGTATGGGTGGCATACTCTCAGACAGTAACAGGCACATTGGAAAATGACACCCATTTGATAAACAGGCATGTTGCTTTTACTTCCTGCTCTCAATCCTTGTTATTGCCCCCAGCCAGATGATGATAATCATAATAACAATAAGGGGAGTGGAAGGGAAATTTGGGCATCAAAACTCCAACTGAATCCTAAGTATTTTGCCAAAATCATATACAGCAAATTTTACTACCTGTCACTCAAATAAGAGGAATTTATTACTTTTGTATTAAACACATACAAGCAGACACAGATCTTTTGTAAAGCAATGAAAGAATCTCCTGTGATCCAAAGCTAAGAAGGTAATTTGATGGGCCTCTTATAAGGAGGTGATTCCTGAGTTTCTGCTGAGTCTTGTGCCAAGGAGAGGCCAAACTGTATGTTCAGAGATGGTGACAACTGAGAGAGTGGAATGAAGTTTTAAAGGGTGGGAGTTGTCTCATTTTCTTCTGAGAGAACAGGAAGGGGGAGATCAGAAGGGAGGATTAGAGGAAGTGGGAGAGAGTGGTCAATGAAATTTTAAGAGCACAGATGTTTAATATTCCACTGGTTTCAGGAGGTGGGGCAGTTAGGAGGTAACTAGGTTTAGATGAAGTCATGCGAGTGAAGTCCCCTGATGGGATTAGTGTTCTCATAAGAAGAGGAAGGCTCCAGACCACATTTCTTCCCAACCCCCTCCACTCCCCACCCAACCCATAACGTGAAGACACGGCAAGAAGGCGGCCATCTGCAAACCAGGAAGTGAGCCCTCAGCAGACACCAAGTCTGCCAGCACCCTGGTCTCAGCCTTCCCCACCTGCAGAACTGTGTGAAATAAATGCTTCTTTTTATCCACCCAGTCTATGGTATTTTGTAACCGCAGCCCAAACTTTCTGCTGCAGTGTTCAAGGCTGCTGGACATAGCCTTCATGATCAGAAATGGAAAGTATAAAAATAATTCATAAACTTGATTTAATAATTTTTAATCCAGTTTTGATTTTTATATATTTATTAGAATACACAATTCCATGAAAGCAACTGATTTTAGTTAAAAAATAAAAATCTATAAAATAATTTAGGTGACTAATGACCACCAGCTGGTTTTCTCCTGATGGCTCCAGCCTGTGCTCAGAACAGGGCAGGTTAGCGGCATCTCTCAAACTGACAGCCCAGTGGAACGCCTTTGCTGGAACCAACCAGCTGAATCATTAGAAAACACATTTCTTCTGTTCTATTTTGTGTTTCTCTAAAATGGCACCCAGTTTGCGGTGGTAAATTGTTTTTAAATGACAGGTTTTCTGAGACCAATAATGCGTGAATTCTGTTCTTGAAGATTAGTATTATTTTCCACTTCATCTATCTCACTGTGGAAAATGGTGGTGTCAGGGGATGTTACAACAAGTGGAAGCCCTGGGCAGACCTGGGCATCTGAGCCTTGATTGGTTTCCTAGCTCTTTTGCGGGGAGTCTGGATGAACAGAGGAGGTTTGTTTGGAATACTTTGTCAGGCTGCAAGCCCAATAACTAGTTGGGCAGTACTGAAGATAGGAACGGGTTATAGGCCTCTAGACAGCTCATCAGAGCTGTATTAGTAAATTAGAAATTAGTAAATTAGAAATCACACACCTGGAAGAAACAGAACACTAAATGCCATTGTAAAAGTGGTTTAAAGAAACTTTCTATTTCCTAAAGAGAAAACTTTCAATGGTTTCTCACAGTTATTCACATACACAGTTACATAACAAAATAAGAACAAAAGTAATACTTAAAAGTCATGTCTTTAGAACAAAAATACAGGTATCTTAAAATACAGGGGAGAAGAGTGTGAATAAATCTGCCACCATTGTGGGCTGTTAACATACAACAAATTTGCTGGACTTTATGTAGAAATGACAAAATTCAAATGAAGCATCTGATGTGGGTTTTTTTTGTTTCTGTTTTTTTTTTTTTTTTTTGCCTTACTAACTTCTCAGGAGTAAGGAGGAAGCCAATAGATTAAAAAAATTAATTCATATGAAAGCTATAGCCCGATTATAGCCCAAGAAGAAGGGGGAAAGGGAGAGGGAGAGAAGGGGAGGGGGGACGATGGGTGGAGGGAGGGTAATTGGTGGGACCACATCTACGGTGCATTTTACAAGGATACATGTGAAATTTACTAAATGTAGAATACAAAGGTCTTAATACAATACCTAAGAAAATGCCGTGAAGGCTATGTTAACCAGTTTGATGAAAATATTCCAAATTGTATATAAAACTAGCACATTGTACCCCATGATTGCATTAATGTACACAGCTATGATTTAATTTTAAAAAATTAAATTAGGGCTCGGTGCCCATAGCACAGTGGTGACCGTGCCAGCCACATACACCAAGGATGGCAGGTTCAAATCCAGCCTGGGCCAGCTAAACAACAATGACAACTGCAACAAAAAAAAGTAACTGGGCGTTGTGGTGGGTACCTGTAGTCCCAGCTACTGGGAGGCTGAGGCTAGAGAATCTCTTAAGCCCAGGAGTTTGATATTGCTGTGGGCTGTGACATCATGGCACTCTACCACTCTGTCTCCAAAAAAATAAAAAAATTAAATGTAGAATATGTAACAGAAGATAAAAGTACTATTTCAATTAGTATTTAAAATAATAACGTTTTGAATGGCGCCTATGGCTCAAAGGAGTAGAGCGCTGGCCCCCTATACCAGAGGTGGTGGGTTCAAACCCTGCCACAGCCCCAAATAATAACAATAATAATAATAATAATAATGTTTTGCATTTAAATAAAAGTCCACCTTAAAATACAGCATAATTGCAGTACTATTCACAATCGCCAATAGTTGGAATCAGCCTGAGTGTGTATCAATAGATGAATAAATAAAGAAATTTTTTATTAAATAAAGAAATTTATTTAAAGAATAAATAAAGAAATAAAGAAATTTTGCTACATACACCAAGGAATAAAAAAGAATGAAATCCCACCATTTACAAGAACTGGGGCATATGATGCTGAGTGAAATAAGCCACGCACAGAAAGACAAACCCCACGTGTTCTCACTCATACGTGGCAGCTGAGTGTTAAAAACCACTGATCTCACGGACACAGAGAGTAGAGTAGGGGTTAGCAGCGGCCAGGGAGGCAGTGGGGGGAGATAGGCTGGGGATGGTTCATGGGTGCAAAAATACAGTTGGATAGGATGAGCAGCATTTGATAGTACAACAAAGTGGCTGTGATCGACAATAAGCTGAGGTATACTTTAACTAAAAGAACGGAATTTGAAAATTTCAAACAGAAAGAACTGATAAATGCTTGAGGTGATGGATATACCTATTACCCTCTTTTAATTGACACACATTATATACATGTATGAAAACATCATATAAACCCTATAAATACATACAACTATTATATACCCATACTTAAAAATTAAAAATATATATATTAGAAATTCTTTTAATACACCATATGCTGAAGGTAGAAGAAAATCAAGTTTTCTCTTACTTTATGGATGAGACAAATGTACCCAGAGGAGGACTATTTATTCACTAAGTGTTATAATTTACACATCATGTTCTTATGGTCATACACATAAGATTATGTGTGTGAAATGTAATACACAAAATATAAGTTTTAATATTATTAAAAATATTGTAGGAATATATGGGGTTTCAATTTTATTGCTATCATAAAAAACCTTAGAAATTCCAAAGTAACACAAATATCCTGTATAAAAAGTAAATAAAAAAAAATATTTCTTATCCAGGAAAATCCATTTGATGTGATAAATTGACTTCAGATTATAGAATTACTAGATGTCACTGAGGCTGTTCTCGAGTAGAACTTTCCTTCTACCCTTCAGATGATAAAACATAGATGGAGAACGTTCTGCCATGCTCTGTACAGTCCCACAGAGGGTATTAACTTTTATTAGGAGCTGTCTGCCTTGTATTCCAAACTCAGACCAGTGGCATCCACTACACACACACACACACACACACACACAAACACTCTCACACACATACACACACACTAACACAAACACATATACACACTCACACATATACATACACTCACACACACACACAAACACACACACACACTAACACAAACACATATACACACTCATACATATACACACATTCACACATATACATACACTCACACACATACACACACACATACACACTCACATGTACATACACACGCTCACACACAGTCACACACACACTCAATATGCCCTTTTTTTTTTTTTTAACATTCTCAGCACCACACACCATCCAACCTATCCCCAGTGTCATCTTAGCTACTCCACATTTTACCTAAACCGAGTAGATCCTGCATCATCTAATAAAGATTTGGAGTAAGCGTCCAGAATGGGAGCTGAATTTGCAGTCTAGAAATTCCTAATTTGATAAGGCCCATCAAGCTCAGGTCCAACCCTGGGCTCGGAACTCACTCCCTCTGCGGCCCGAGGTCCCCGCTCCTGGCTCCTCGCTCCGAGGCCCGGTTTCCTCCAGGGCAAAGTGGGGGGATCGCGCGGACCTTGCACGTGTGAGGATTAAAGACGCCCCAAGTAAGGCACGGTCGCCAGAACACTGAGTGCTTGGTGTTCAACTGATCACACTGATAATTTCTTGGTGATTTGGGCACTGGATTCTCTCAATTTTGCTATGTGTACAGAGTCTTCTTTTGCCATTAAAAAATTATAAATTTTTAAAGAGGGGATAACGTGGCCACCCTATCACGGCCCACCTTCTCTTTTTCGAATGTATCCTGCAGCTTGACTCTATTGGGGTTGAAACATATAGTAGTTGCTAAGGCAGCTGTAACGAAGTACCACTGACTTGGCAGCTTAAGTGATGGAAAAATTTGTTCCCTGCTAGTTCCAGAGGCCAGAAGTCAGAGCCGGAGCGTGGGCAGGCCGGAGTCCAACTGAGGGCTGCGAGGAGGGCCGTCCCTCTCCCGGCGCCCAGCTGGAGGTTTGGGGCAATCTTCAGCATTCTTCAGCATTCTTGGTCTCGTGGCGACATCACGCTGCTCTCTGCATTCATCCTCTCCCGGTCTTCTCCCTGGGTGCATGACAGTATCCGGATTTCCCCTTGGTATAAGGGCACCAGTGATGCTGAATTAGAAGACGGCTTCCTCCAGTCCCACCTCCCCTTAACGACCCACATCCGCAAGGACCCTACTTACCAGTAAGCTCCCAGGCCAGGTTCCAGGGCTCAGGACTTCAACATACAAATTTTGGAGGATACATAACCTATAACAGAAGGCTGTTATTTCTCATTATTTCCATGAGCTTTCTGGATTATAAACTCCAAAAGGAACAAACACTACCTAATTATAACTCTGGCTGCCAGACTTTTTGCAGCACCAGCAGTCCGCACTGGAGCATGAATCTGTAACATTATATACATAGGGGAAAGGCTCTGACCTTCCTACATAAAAGTCAGCCTTATTCCAGGATTCCATCTGACTTATTTTTTGAAGTAGAAACAATACAATGAGAGTCCCAGCTCAGAGGCTCTCACTCTGGGGCACAGCAGGCTGACCTGGAAGGCAGGTCACCACCCTGAGTGGAGCAGGGAGAGCCTAGTGGTCCCTGCACTGCCAGAGCCACCCTCAGCCCACCCGAATTGACATCTGCAGGACCCTGGTGCCTGCAGAGGAGGCTTCCACCTGCTCCACTCAACTCCAGTCTGCCCAGCCCTGACCCTGCGCTCCAGGTTGGATCCGCTCACCACCCACAAGGCCCCATTTCTGGTTCACAAGCCCTGCTCAGAGGCCCTGCTTTCTGGTCCATCCCAGTCCCAGGTTAGAGGTTTTCATGCCTGGCCAGCTGGCTGCGACCTGAGAGGTCTTGGGTGACTGCTTCGGTGGGTGCTGGGCAGGGCGTGGAGAGCTACGACTTCTGCAAGCCTGCCCTAATATTAGCAGGACCTGGGTGCATGGGGGGCCGCCTGTTGCTCACTTGCCCAGACTCCATCCTCAGGGCCCACTCCAACCCCAGTGCCCCGACTCCATCCTCAGGACCCAGATCACCCCTGTGTGCTGGGCCCTGTCCCTGCCCTCCAGGTCAGATCAGCTGGTGTCTGCACAGCCTTTCTTGTGTCTCTGAGGCCCTGCTGAGAGATTCTGCTTGCAGGCCCCTTCCAGTCCCAGCTCTGAGGCTCTCATGCCACAGCCTAAGGCTCTACTCCGTGTTCCTCCAGACTCCTGCCAGGCCTGAGACACCCTCCCCACATCTCAGGTTCTGCACCTGAACCCGAAGGCCTCACCCCAGAGCCTCTGCCACCAACACAGGGCTGGAAGAGCTTCTTGAAAGTCCAATGCCCCATCAAGGACCATCCAGCCTCAAGCCACCAGCACACTGTGACCTCCTTTGAGCAAATGCCTACAGTCTGGGACCCAGAACACCTCGTCCAACTGTTGCAGTTAACTCTGTGAGGAGACCCAGATAGAGCAATCCCCCCACCACCAGCCTTGGCAAAGAGTGTTTCATCCAGTTCCCAACTTGATTATCCTACAACTATCTGGCAAGTTCCCAACAAGGAGCAGGAGACCTACAAACCTGTTAACCCGCAATTGAATTAAGAGGTGAGAAAAACCAACAAAAGAACCCTAGCAGCAATGAAAAATCAAAACAGATCAGCACCCTCAAGGGACCACAACCGACCTACCCCAGTGAACTCCCACTACAGGGAATTGTTGAAATGACAGAAATGGAATTCGGAATGTGGATGAATGTAATTAAAGAGAAATTTGAAAACCAACAAAAGAAGCCCAAAAATTATTTCAGAAAATTAATGAAAAAGTCATTGAAGAGTTTGACAAAATTAGGAATGATATAATAGAACTAAAAGAAATAAAAGAGTCATTCGGAGATATTCAAAATGCAGCAGAAAGTTTCGGCAACAGATTAAGCCAAGGAGACGAAAGAATCTCAGAGCTGGAAGACAAAGCTCCCAAGATGACCCAACATGTTAAAGACGCGGAGAAGAGAACAAGGGCAGAGCGGTCATTCAGAGAGACACAGGGCTACAGGAAGCAAACAATGAGGAAAGGACCAAGGAAGGGGAAGGGAGGGGGGAGGTTTGGGTGGAGGGAGGGTGA
>CAUYPK010164418.1:0-25394 GCA_963574355.1 Loris lydekkerianus | reverse complement strand
AGGGTACATGTGAAACTTACTAAATGTAGAATATAAATGTCATAACACAATAACTAAGAAAATGCCAGGAAGGCTATGTTAACCAGTGTGATGAAAATATGTCAAATGGTCTATAAAACCAGTGTATGGTGCCCCATGATCTCATTAATGTACACAGCTATGATTTAATAAAAAATAATAATAATAATAATAAATACATGTACCTTACTCACCTCACCTTTATCTTGCTATATTTAATTATCTGTTGGGTAACAAATTGCTGCCAATATTAATAGCTTAAAGCAAGCACTATTTCTTATCATGCAGTTTCTCTGCTCAGGAATTTGGGTGCTGTTTAGCTGAGCCCTCCATCTCAAGGTCTTGGATAAGGCCAGAACCAAAGTGCTAGCCACCTGCTTACTCAGACACTATGGTTATCTCACGGCTTGAGTGGGGACACTGTAACATATTCTTATTGAGACACCATGGTTTGCCATGGTCTGCTTCCTCTCTCACATCAGCAAATTAATGCAGTGACTTACTTCAACCACAGGTGATTCCACTGGTCTTTAACTTGAGACCATTGGCTTTTCTAAGACTTCTTTTTTTTTTTTATAAAATCATAGCTGTGTACATTAATGCATTTATGGGGTACACTGTGCTGGTTTTATATACAATTTGAAATATTTACAACAAACTGGTTAACATAGCCTTCACCGCACTTTCTTAATTGTTGTGTTAAGACATTTATACTTATGGTGCATTTTACAAGGGGATATGTCAAATCTGAGACTTCTTTAAAACCAGTATAAGATAACCATGGATTTGTTTGCTGTTCTACTATAACCATTGTGTTTAGTATTACTATTTTCCAAATCTTGGTTTATGAAAACAAAATAAAAGTAACAGAATTCTATTTTACTTGCTGTAAATTTCATAATGAAGTTTTTGCTTATGAATCATCTGGTTCTGAAGATCTACTAAGGCCATATTATATCAAGAGGGTAGGAACTAACCTCATTCTTTCTTCCAATGCCTTAATGGATTAGGAAGAAGAGAAATACACTTCCCTAGGAAGCTGATTGCTTTTTGTCTCGTTTTCTGATTTTACATTTTAACATACAAACAGTACCATATCTTTCTTGTACTGTATTACTATAGGATTAAATTACCATTAAAACATGAACCAAGAATGATAAAGAATGTTGGCCACAGCATTTTAGGTCACATCGTAGCGGGTAGAGAAAAGGGAAAATTAAATTTGTCCACTGCCCTTCAGGAAGAATGTTTCCCAAATTATTTCAATCAAATGTTAGCATGTTTTCACAGGCTAGTATTTGAAAATCGAAAGAAGAACAAAGGGTCTCTAAAGCATGAATCCCATTGGATGTTTGGACGTAATAACAATGAAAGAAACATGAGTAGATGCGAATTCTTAAAAGTAAATCATGAATAAGGCAGCGTTTGTGGGCCCACATTTATTTTTATTTTTTATTTCAGATTAATGTGAGGGTACAAATAACTAGTTTATAAGGTTTGCGTTTGGTAAGGTAGAGTCTCTCTTGCAGTTGTGTCCCGTACCCAAGAGGTATGCCATATACACTTACATTGTACCCATGAAGTGGGCGAACCCGAATCCCCCTCCCTCCTGTAGGCCCCAATTTAATAAAAGCATAATAGAAAATAATGGTGGAGAAAATTATGCATAACTTAGGATGCATACGGGAGAGGCACAGATGCCTCCGCATAGTTTATAGAAACAGAGATCCTAGAATAACCAGAGGTTTGTGGGGGAAAAAAGGTAAAGGCAAGAAATGATATGCTTTTCCGTATGTTCCAAGAAATAAGAACAGGAAGGGATAGAGCCATTGCTCGGCATAGATGGTGAGTGATGTGATGAATGACAAAAAAGCTTTTCAAATTTTGTTTGCGTCATTCTCTTTATTTGAGTAGCAACAGCATCAGTCCAAAATATTCAGAATGAACTTTGAAATAAGAGAAAAGCTATGGAAATAAGTATTTGGTAGCAGGCACATCTAATATAACTTATAGCTAGTGAAGAATTTTTAAAAAGTCTTTAGAAGTGTGTTTTATCACTTCACACAGTGCCTTATATTTACATTTTTTTTTTTTTTTTTAACAATTTAATGCTGGTTGTTTTCTCACCTAGAGGGAAATTCTCTGTTTTACAGCTACATTTAGGTGATGACTAACACACATTTTTTCTGTTCCACAGTTTGGTGATTTATCAGTTTAGGGATATTGCCAGTCTTATGGCATTAGTTTATTTTTTCACATCTGAAAAACCATTTGCTACCCCACCTTTTATTGGAAATGGTAATTCCCTAGTTAATCCACTCCAGGCTTCACATAGATCAGTTTTATAAGCCAGTATAATCCACATACACTCTCTCTTAAATAAAAATAGTATACATGAAACATCACATTTGTGATAATATATAATGATCCTCCAGGAGGTGGAATCAAATTTATTTTTATTATAGGTTTGGTTGGGTGTATAAACTGAAATTCAGATATTACACATCAAACTCTCCTCCGTCTACTTTAGCCCATGCAACAAAGATAAACTGTAAACCGTGAGCCTCTACAGAGCTGCTTCTTTGAAACAGTCTTGAGTAGGTAGTGGGGAGCGTGAAGAAGTGAAATGGGACTGAGAGAAGCAGAGATGCTCAATGAGGCCCAGTGCTGGCGTCTTGGGTAGAGAAGACCAGTGACCTGAAGTAGGGAAAGAGGATGCGGAATGTCCAGGTTAATGGGACAATTGAGGAATCTTTTCAGAGTCCTGTGCTCTGGAAGGATAAGGCAGAAGCCTGCTACCAGCAAGTATTGCCAGAGAAGGAAGGAAAAGTCGATGAAGGTGGTGAGGAGTGAGCAAGAGAGAAAGAGCCTGACAGAGTGGCCATACTGTGCGCAGCTGTGATAGACCCAGGATGAATGTGTGAGTGGTCCCAAGTCAACCTCAAGAGTATTTTCTGAAGGAAGGAGGAATGAACCTCTTGATGACACAGACATGAAATGTGAACTTATGATTTTCTATAGAGGAGGATGAGGGAATTCCAAGAAGGCCATTAATGAGGTCATTGTGTGTTAAGTAGGCCTTGTTCTCATTGTGGACGATGTGAAACCAGGGCTCCTTCAATACACGGTATAAAGTGCACCCCACAAGGTGGTGTTGGCTGCATGACCAGCTGAATCTTACATCTATTTTGGCAGGAGTAGAAAAGTTTGGAAATATAGAAATTCCCAGAGATGAAAGAAGAAACTCGTGGTGACTTTTCTATGCAGAGATAAGCTTGGCTAAAGCTTTGATGCAATTCTTACAACCTTTTGTTCTGTGTACTTGTATAATTTTACACATTTCTATAGTAGGGGGAATTGGAGACAATTGTGATTACTTTTTCACTACATGTATTGTAAGCATGTATTGGCCATTTAATCTTTTCTTACACCAGGAATTTAATATAACGTCTGCATGCCATTTCATTAATTATTAATAACAATAGTGGTACTTACAAAAGTGGTACCTGCAGTCTTAGAAGGGGCAATAAGAACAGGAGCAGCAAGAAATCTAAACAAAGTACATACTGTATGGTAAATATCTAAATAATCTATATACTTAATCCTCTAAATAATTTCATGGGTATATGTCATCCAGTTTGTCAATGAGGAAACAGACTTCTAGGGGCCAACTAATTTGGGAATTTAGGTGTGTATAAACCACCTGTGCAGCTTGTTAAACATATCAACATGTGACTCCAGCTCAGACCTGCTGAATTAGAAAGGGGGTTCCAGGATTTTGTATCCTTTAACAAGTTCCATGGGTGATTCTCAAAATTTGCCCATTTGGGGAATTACTTTGTCAGCATTTTTACCAGATTTACCTAAGATTTGAACATGGTATATCTGACTACCAAAATTTGCACTTACAGACACTACAATCTTCTGCTTCTCACAGTTGTTGAATACCATGCCATTTGATCTCTTATTTTCAAGTATTTATATTGTTTGTTATGTGGAAAGTAAGACTGAGACACAAGGGAAAAAAATTAAAGAGTTAATCTGAGCAAAGAGTGATTCCTGAATCAGCACCAAACTGAAAAACAGTTTGGAGCTCTGTTGAAAAAGTCCAAAGGACAGGCTTTTACAAGGTGAATGAAGAAACAAAATAAAGATGACATTGATTGGCTAGTGTTATACAGTTACCTTATTTGGTTTATTCTACTGGAAAGTACTTCCAGTAAAATGGCGAAAAGAAAATGAATCTATTGAAATGTTAGAAAGAAGAGAGTTCAGCAAAGTAACTAGACACAAAACACAAAATATTCCTATAATAAAAAGTTAGGAAATAAAATCTTTCAAGATATTAAAAAACATGAAGTATCTTTTAAAAAGTCATGTTGTGGTTAAGGACACTCAACATTAAGGTATATTTTTTTCCCAAATTCATCTATAGATTCAATGTAATTTTAATCATACTAATACATTTTTGATGAACTTAAAAATATGATTTTAAAGAAATGTTGAAGTGTAAATATTGAATTGTAAAATATTAAAAAATAGTCAATATAGTCTTGAAGAAGCAGCTAAGGAGATATACCCTATTCTCCTATGAAGAATTACTTTTCTTCAAGAGTTTCTATAGTAAAGATAGTCAGGAGATAATAGTATAATAAGTAATTGATATGAAGATAATTAATTATTTATATGAAAAATTATAATTGGACCCTTATGTAACATCATATTATGTTATAAAAATCAGTCACAGAGAGTCTAAAGAAATAAAAGTCAAACATAAAGCTTTTAGGATACAGATAAATTCCCAGGTATTTCATTTTCTTTGCTACTATAAAAGGGATAACAAAGACATTTGCACCAGCAAGTTCATTGCAGCCTAATTCACAATAGCCAAGGCATGGAAGCAGCCCAAATGCCCCTCTACACGTGAATGGGTAAATAAATTGTGATATATGTACACTGTGGATTACTATGCAGCCATTAAAGAAGGAGACTTTTCATTTTTTATGTTTACCTGGATGGAGCTGGAACATATTATGCTTAGTAAAGTATCTCAAGAATGGAAAAAAAATTATCCAATGTACTCAGTACTATTATGAAACCAATATATAAACACTTACACATTCATATGAATGATAAAATATAAAATATTCCAGAAAGAAAGGGGAAGGGAGTGGAGGGGGGAGGGCGAGGGGAGGGAGTGTATTTGGTGACATCTCACCTAACGTGCACAACGCAAGGGTACCTTTCAAAACAACTTAAAGTATATTATAAATTCCGTACCACATGAATAAGTAAGTGAGGGGATAGTTATGTTAATTAGTTTGACTTAAGGATTCCACATTTTTATCAATCACATTGTACCCATAAATGTATACAGTTATGATTGAACAAAAATTAAGTTTAAAAAATACGGAAAAGTGCCTACCTAAGGAAAGGAACAAAGCACATTTCAAATTACTTGATAACCTTCAAAATAGTTTTCTAATAAAAAAAATTACAGAGCTTCTTTTTCAGTTGAGATAAAACATCCATATATGATAACATTAAAGGAGATTCAATACAGTTGGGCCAGGCATGGTGGCACATGCCTTTAATCTAGCACTCTGGGAGGTCGAAATAGGAGTAGACCAGCCTGAATAAGAGGGAGACCCCGTTTGTACTAAAAATAGAAAAATTAGCCAAGCGTTGTAGCAAATGTCTCAAGTCCCAGCTCCTTGGGAGGCTGAGGCAGAAGGATGGCTTGAGTCCCAGAGTTTGGGGTTGCTGAAAGCTAGGCTGAGGCCTGAGGCCACAGCACTCTACCTGGGCCGCAGAGTGAAACTCTTAAAAACAAACAAACAAAAAAAAACAGAGAGAGATATGCTACCGTTTTCATAAGCTGTAGATTTTGATGCATCAGTTGTATGATCTTTAAAAAGGAAGTCAAATATGTTTCATTTTCTCTGGACTCAGCCTTTATGTAGCATTGGCATTTAATTCTTGCCGTAAATGGTCTGGAAAATTCATACCTTAGGATGAGCTGAAAGCCGTATAGCCAAGGTTTTAGGTATTACCAGACATTCAAAATGTGTCTTTCAGCATAAAATCGGCCTGAATGCCTAGAATTGTACTACTCCAGCAATTCATTTTCACTACTTTTTGAAAGCTGTAGGTGATAAAGGAAAATGCAAGGGATGTTCAATATACATGTTAGGGTTCTGAAAATAGCTAGTTTTGTTCTTTGATGATATCATAACTTTTTTTTTTTTTTTTGAGACAGAGTCTTACTTTGTCATCCTCAGTAGAGTGCCATGGTATCACAGCTCACAGCAACCTCAAACTGTCTTGCCTCAGCCTTCCAAGTAGCTGGGACTACAGGTACCCACCACAATGCCCAGCTATTTTTAGAGACACGGTTTTGCTCTGGTTCAGTCTGGTCTCAAACCTGTGAGCTCAGGCGATCCACCCTCCTCAGCCTCCCAGAGTGCTAGGATCACAACTTAATTTTTATTTAGATTTTTCTAAATTTTAGGTTACATAGCTAAGCACATGTGTCATTTCCTATTTTAATCTTGAGAAAGAAATGGTAATTTACATGTCTATCTCCAGCAATGAACTTTTGGGGCATCTGCTGTGGAGCAGAGATTGTTAACATAACATTACGGGACTGCTGGAGGATTTTTTTTTTTTTTTCTCCTCTTGTTAAACATGTTTGAAAAAGACATCATGAGTGGAAAAATCTCCATGTACACAAAAGCATTTAGTAAAATTAATAGGCCTGGTTGGGATATTTGTGATAGCAACAGAGGAAAGGTAACTAATAAAGCAAATTTCTCCTGTTATATTAATTCTCCTATGTGTAAAGCACAGCATTGAGGGTCTTATTATATAAGATAGGCAAAGACAATGAATGGGCTTGGAGACAATACACCTAAGTTCCTATCCTACTTCCACCCATAATTACCTGTGTGAACTTGAGCAACTTGTATTTACCTCTTAGAGTCTTGATTTGCTTCTTCTATAGATAGATTTAATAAATCCTACGTTGCTGTGCTGCTGTGAGGATGAGTGTTAAGGTGGACATCTGGCAGAAGAGAGGAATCCGCAAATGGTGACAATTATATTTTACAAAGAACAACACATAGGTCTCTTGACAAATAGATATTTATAAAATAATGACTTTTCCTTCCAAAAGGATACTTCACCTGGGTAAAAGTTTTCTTTTTCAGCAGCAAAATTGGCATAATAATTTAATGGTTCCAGAATTTTATAAAACCTTCATGAAATAATGGATATAAAGTATAGCAGTGTCTGATAAAGGGCATATACTCAACAAATAGTTACCATTACTAAAGTTATTATTAATAATATTGTTATACACAAGCTTCCTTTCAACAAGAAACTCATTCACAAAAAGCAGCTAAATTTGGGTATTTATTAAGTAGAGAATCATATTGGCAGAATTGCTTAACATTCTGAGGACATGTTCAGCCACTAGAAGAAGGTAATCACGGATGATTTAAGATGAAGAACACAACAACTTACGGAAAATCAATGGATGAGCTCATGAGTGATTTAAATTCAATTTGCTTCAAATTTCCAGGGATATAACACTTAGAAACACAGGAAGTATAAACCACTGACTGGAAGATCTTGTCTATGTTGGGAAGAGGGCATGAGATTATGGTAAGAGTCCTCGACAGGTAAATAAGCATTCATTAAAAGACAGAGTAGTAGCTAGGGATAAAGAAATTTACATAGATGATAAATACATAGATAATAGACACATTGAGAACAGATAGACGTCAAATGGGACTTCTTACCATCTTTAATGATATAATTCTTAGAGAAGCTAAGACTAGAGCAAAGATGACAAAATTTTAAGTTATTAATTCAGAATTGGGGGATTGTTCTCTGTTATCTAAATTTCTCAAAATAAGTTTTTAAAGGTATTAAAATTGTAAAAGTAAAAAAGTCAGATGCATGGGTATGTCCCAGTCCAAAAAAGGCACTATTGTAACACAAAAAGTGCTCCTGAGACAGAGGCAGAGATTGGAGCAGTGGGAAGATGGGGTTCAGGCAGAGGGGCCAGCCAGCTTCCCAGGGAAAAGGAGGGTCATGTGTTCTCAAACTTCCTGTCCCTGGCAGCTGACTAAATCTTCTCAGAAGCCATGCCCTTGGGTATCATTGGCAGAATCATTTTAAATACACCCATCACGAGGGAACCAGTTCACAGAGGTGACAGCACAAGGGGATCATCTCTCCCTGCTTCCATGTTCTCTACTTCTTCAAATAGAAGAGGTCAGCTTCAGGTCGCATGGATGACAGCCTCATTGCTTCACAGATGTAAGCTGCATTCTTGTTGCAGAGAGAAAAATAAAGCGTCCATCTGCCAACAGTGACCCTAACCTTTCCTCTGAGGAATTTTTTTGGCTGATATCCAGACCCACAGATTGCCTTGAATTTGAAATAAACAGGGTACAAAAAGGTCGTCTAAGAAAAAGTAATATTCGCTGGCAGGTCAAATATATTTTACCTATTTCCTTCTCCAGGAATTTCAATGAGTTTCTTAATTGCCATATTGATTTCTCTTCATTTTTCCAAATAGAATTCATATATTCACACTGTTTTATTTTCTAGCAAGTTGGTTTTGTGCTACAATGAAATCCAACCACATTCCATTTATTTTTCGATTTGGGGTTGAATTAGTTGATTTGGAATAATTGCCTCAATAATGTAGCTCCATGCCAACTGTCAAGTTTTCCAAAAGGTGTGAAAAGCAAATAGATCCATAAAAGCTGGGCATTCTCAGATTTATCAGTTACTGACACTACCAAAAGCTTCCACTTTCTTCCATTATAGACTAGTAGATATTTCCTTATAGTACATAAAAAAAAAAAAAGACTTTGTAGGTGTTTATGGCCTAAGGAAATTCAACATATAAAAATATTTTTTACAAAACATATGTTTAACTGCAGTTGTTTCTAATTTCTTGAGGAATTCATGGCAAGAATACTAACTAAGTAAATAGGCATTGATGGACTGATTGATTGATAAACAGGATAATATTAGAGTTGCATAGATGATAAATACTCAGATGAGTAGACACATAATACATATAACACAGCTGGTACACAGATAGAATCAACCTCCTCTGTCACTTAACATAAGTGATTTATAAGATTTGGTTACAGGTTTGTTCTGTGAAAATATCTATTTCATCATACAAGAGAGACATGTGTGTCAAATATGTTTTCGCTGTAGCCACTTTTGTGTCCTCAGCAGGAAACATTCCCACAGAAAACCACTACTTTGGCCTTTGAGGCATATTAACAAGTTAGGACACAGCATTCCAACAAAGATGATTAGTGCTTCCACTCAACTCTGAAATTGTTCTTTAGCAGTTGGAAAATAGCACAATACTATAGAAGCTGATAGAATTGAATTTCAAAGGGATGCTGGTTTTGTTCGGGAGAATTCAACCTTATTAAAAACTTTTTTATTGGTTTTTGCCACACTCAGAGTATTCTCAATTTGTTGAAATACTGTAATACTCAGCCCTCAATCACCTTAGAACTTCCCCTTTTCCCCAGTGCTGTGTACAACATGTGGTCATAAAATTCCTGCCCAGTGTAGCGATTTCTGCACTTCCCTTTTCTGTATAGTATATAATAAAATCACTCGCTGTGTTCTTGTCTAGCTCATTCATTCCTCATATCATAGTTTTGCTGACTGCTTTTCAATGGCAAGTAAAGTAGTTAATGAATAAGTTAAGCATTTCCCATCAATTCATCAAATTCATCCTCAATTTATGATGAAGTAATGAATACTGAAAGAAAGGTTGCCCTTAGTACTATTTCCCACATTGTGAGCTCATTAAGAGATTATATTGACTTTGGCACAAAGAAAAAGCCAGAAAGGGAAGATCAGGGCAATAAGAAGCAAATCAGAAGGAAGGCTCTTTTAGTCTCTTAATTGTGCAATTACGTGTGTACAAGATTAACAATGTGAAATAGAAGACATCATTAGAAAAATTCAAAAGGTAAAATGAAAATCTCTTCTAGAAGGATTAAAAAGAAAGAGCAGAAGTGAAAAGTAGCCCTAAATGGAAAAATACACATTATTAAAAACAGTGAATTCAGTTTCCAAACTTGCATGTTATTCAAGATTGTTTGGCACACCTCTTGTGCATTTGATTTGTGTTTGCTCATTATTCACACATATTAATATTCACCAAGAGCTTACTATGTGTAAAGCCGTGTCCCAGGAAATGTAAGAAATATTAATAAAAGAGGATATTCTTTCTGTATCAGTCTCTTTATTGCAAAACTGGATGAATTGGGTGAACTGGTCTTCGATACTCTGAGAGTCTCATCTATAAGGTAACAAAGATATTAAACAAGTAAGTTAACCCTTGTTGATACTGAAGATAATTACCAGCACTCTCTAGTAAAATGTCATATAGTATAAAATTACCTCAGAAGAAAAACAATTTAGGGATATGTTGTCTGTCCCACTGTGTCACCTAGTAATGCCTACCATGTTGTGAGCTGTTGTGTTTAGCTAAAACTTTTATTTTGAAGATTCTATCTTCCCAAATCGCTCCCTAGGGCGGAGATACTGGTCTTCCTTGGGATGGAGATACAAGCCTTACTATGAGTTGGAAGACAATTGTGGATAAGTGAGACTTTCGGATGCTGTCATATTCTAAGTCTTTCTAGCATCGCCTAGGAATGGTGAGGTTGCTCCTTCCTATTGATTTTGGGGAAATGGGATCTAGCTATTTACCAGCAAATAGTTCTTCCCAGAGGCAGAGGTCTGGACTGAGTGACCTCTAAAGGTCCCTCCTGACGCCGTGATCAGATGCCATGAGCTGAGACTTGGTGTCCTATTGCAAGCCAAGAAATTAAATATTTATAGTTAAAATTTTCATCTAACGATCTTATTTCCCTTTGTATTTAATTCTAGCAGTTGGTTTGAGAAAGCCTAAAGGTTCTATTCAAAATTTTATGAATCCCTAGGCCCACCAGATTGTTAATTGGATGGTGTATTCCTATAAAGGAAGTGAGAAATGCCTGGTGTAATTGTATAACGTTTGTTTGTTCTGCTCTGCGGGAATTCTCAGGGGTTTCATTAGCAGATGGTTACTGAAAGCTGGCATCCTGGAGTCTGCACTGGCGAATATCATCCTGCTTAATTATTCAGCAACGAGCCTGCATAGGTCAAGTCTGAAGCACAAATATTAATTCAGATCAACCTGGAAAATTAAATTTCTTTATCTAGAATTAGGTTTTTATTCTCTTCAGTTAAGTAGTGCTAGGGGTACACATAAACTCATCAAAAACATTGGGTGTTATTTACATGTGAGTATCCATTAGGTTAGATTTATAAACTAGATATTTTTTAAAAGCTATCTAGTTTCTCTTTATATATTCTACTCAGTAAATATACTAAATAGCTACACTAGAGAAAGAATCTTTCTATAAACGTCACTTTTAGAGAAATATCTGAGTGTAGTTATTACACGTTGTCTTAGTGTAGCTTGTGTGTTTTACATAGATAACAGGCAATGCGTTAAGTGGTAGCTGTCATGGTGAGCTTGTTGGTCAAGTCCCAAGTCCCAGAATCCATCTAACTTGGTCTGTTTGCTGAGCCTCCAGTCCTATCCTTCCCTACCAGATCAAGACTGTGATGATTCTGCTCACATTCTAATTCTGACTCTTTAAAAATAAGCAAAAAAGACACAATAATCAGAAAGTATTGCCATGAGTTGATTAATATTGAAATTTAAGGAAAGCCCTATGAGAATGTATTGTTTTACTTTTGGGGGATATTGAATATACTTTCAATATCCTATAAGTAACGAATTAAAAGATTTAAAATCTGTGATAGTTGTGCCCTGATTATATAAAATGAAAAACAATTGTGGTAAAAAGCAGTAAATATTGGTTTGACATGATGAGTATCCCGTCCAGATTTAGCCATCATGCCACCTTAGGCAACTTGACGATGCCTCATTCCTGAAGCTTCACCACTTTAGTGCTAAAGTTCCCGTGGAACTGGCATAGCACACTACAGCCCCCAAACTCCTAGTCTCAAGGGATCTGGATATCTTGCCTTCCACTGTGGGAAACAGTTGTAGTAGAATCAATGTTTTATCCAAGTTAATCAGATTGTAGCAACTCTCTTGCTGACCGCAAAGAGCCCAGATTGCTGATGCAGCCTGGCCTTGGCTCTCTCTTCCCTCCTTCCCAATTGCCCCCACGCATGTTCTTCAGGGTTTACTTCCAGAGTAGCACACAAGCTTTGCTTCAAGTACTTCAGAATTTATTCTGAAGCATCTCTGTTGGAGATTCACTACCAGCGGAGGTAAAAGAATAAATATTATATTAAGAATCTCATAATTATTTTTCTTCAGTTTTATTGAGATGTAACTAACAAATAAAATATTATATCTTTAAGGTGTACAGCTTGACACGATCCTTGTGAAATGATCACCAAAGTCAAGCTAATGAACAACATATCCATCATCTGGCACAGTTACATTTTTTTTCTTTTGTTTTTGCAGTGACACTTAAAATTTACCCTCTTAACAAAAATATCTCTTTATTAGTATTTTGGTGTATATATATTTTTGGAACTGGTGTGCTTCATCACATATAGAAACAGAAACCGTAAATGTGGGAGGAAAAGATTGAGTCTCATCAGAAACTAAGTGATTGTTTCCAAATTTATTTGCTATATTTGTGCATTATTGAGTCTTTCCTGCTGAAATGTAAGTGTTACGAGAGACAGGACTTCACATTGTTCACTGTTGAACTGCAACATCTGGAACAGGCTTAACGCAAAACATGCTCATTTTATAACATCAAAGGAATACATGCTAATGCACATGCCTACCATCTAGACGCTGCAAGTGTCATCATATCCTGTATTTTGTTGGAGACAGGTGACCAAGTTCTGTCAAATATGTAGAAAGCAGCGATCTGCCACACCAAATTCTCTCACCCTCTCCTTTTCTCCCCTTCAGGCTGGCACTTGGACATTGTAAGTGAGCCAGCTTTGATCAGACAGAATAGTGAAAATGCAACAAAAGATAAAGAACTTGGTTCTTGAATAACCTCAGGAAGCAGATTTTCTTAGGCACTCTGGACCATCATCTCTCCTCACCTTTGGGGTCTCTTTTACTAAAACATATTTAGCACACCCTACTTAATATAAAGCCTGAAGTAAGATAGTTTTTTGTTTGTTTGTTTGTTTGCTGAGAAAAGGAAAGAATCATTTTAGAGTCTTTTTGAGGCAATCAGATAATAAGACCAGGTAACTGATGGCTCTGTCAGGAAAGGGAGATGAAGCCATGGAAATGACCCTGAGAATTTTAGCTAATGGAATGGAGACAGGGTAATGCCATTAATCGAGGAAGAGATAGATGTATCAGGCAGGAGGGGTAAAATGATGAGTCATGTTATGAATATATTAAAATGGAGCTGACTCCGTCACATCAAAGTAAAGATTTACAACAAAATTTTCATTCTTTGCTTCCACTAAAACAGCTACAAGTAGATTGGTGATTTATGCATTTGTCTTTAAAGAAAGATTTTATGGTCTGTGCCTAAAAAAAAAAAATGTATACTTTATAGGAAAGAGAAAAAGCTCTTTCATGCAATTTGAAATAAAAGATCAAAACTAGATAGATAAATGATGGATGATAGCTAAATAATGTGCATATCTCACTGTATATACACAAATAGGCAATTAATTTATCTACCCTATTTGCAAATAAGATATGTAACATGACTTTTGTTAAAACTTAACACACATTTAAGTTTATTCTATAGCTTAAACAAAGAATTAACATTTTAGGAGCTATAAGCATCTTTATATGTAGCTTAATATCCATCACTCTAATTACTGGGGATATGAGTTCCCCCCCCAAAGTTTTTTTTTAATTGGTATTTTTTTCCTTTTGAACTCTTACTAAAGAAATGATTCAATGCATTTTAAAATGGTAGGTGATGTACAAATAACATTTTTTAAAGTATCAGTTTTCCCTTAAGATAATCTTTTATAAATAGTGAAATACATTTTGCTCTAAAAATTTCATCCATAAATGTGCACACTTGCATCTACGCATATTTGCACACACACAGAGAAGCTACATACAGATATTATCCTTTGAATTAAGATTAGTGATTATCAGACCAAAAGCAAAATGTTTAACAGGACAATACAGATCTTTGGGAAAAAAACGCCCTTATAACTGTCAAAAGTGTGATAGTTCAGCATAAGGTAGCTGGGTTCATAATGGTGTGACCCGGTAAAGAGCTCAAGGAATCAGGTCTGTGGAGGTGAATGGTCAAGTCTTACCTTCACCATGACTCAAGTGAAGAGCAGGAGAAATGAGACGGTACGAGAAGAAAAGATAGTAACCTGGAGAAAGCAAAGTCAGGCAAGAACAGATTTTCCCAGGCTACCAAGATCATCATGGCTGGAAAAAGATAAGTTCTATTTCATATACGGGAACTAAGTTAAAGAGAAGCTCTATTTCATATATGGGAACTAAGTTAGGTACAACTAAGTCACACAATACTCTGCTCAGACGGGGAACCCTTTTCATCTCAATGGAACACAGGCAAGGCTTAACAGCCTTTAGGTATCCTTCTAGAACAGGAATTCACTTTCCATGTTGCCGGGGGGCAGTTGTGAAGAGAACACAGCATTCTTCTTTTGTTGCCGATGCTGTTATCCAATAAAAATAAATTGGTTAAGGGTAAAGAAGTCTCACTGTTCTAAGGTTATTTTCCAAAGAAGTTCAAGAGGTGTCATGCAAACATGAGTCACTATGCTCAAGATCTAGAGCCTGCTTTTGGAAGCAGATTCAATATAGCACAGTGGATCTGGAGATTGCTGGCAAACCACAAGCAAGCACGCTTGAGAAGTTTTCTTCACTGTCATGCTATCATATCAGTAAATTGCTTCGTTCACTCTTTTGGAATGTAGAAATCTTTGTATCCATTATTTCTACATCATAACCCACTTGTATGGGTTAACCCTCCTCCCCTGTATCATATTCTCCTGGAAAACTAGCCCATGGAGGCATGCTAGGCTTGAGATTTGAAATCCAAAACCCATCTATGCTAAGCAATACATGTAATTTCTCAATTAAAGTATATGATGAAGGGTTGAAATGTTTTTAAAATTAGGAGTCTGCAAAAAGGTTTCTCTATGACTATTGCATTAATCATAAAAGGGAACAGATATGTGATTTTATATACATCCTTTATGCTATAGAAAATCAAATGACTGAAGTTGTAAATTCATTTCCATTTTAAAATAAAATATGTGGGGAGCCATGACAAATAAAAGATATTCTTTGTCAGGTTTAACTTAAAATTTACCATCATACAGTCATCAATTATTCATAGAAGATTCCACAACAACCACAACATTGACAAGTATCAGTGGCATGTTCAGACTGACAGTAAGACCAGCTGAGCACACATATCAAGGCTTGATTCCTTAAACATTACAGATGAAAGGCAGCACAATTAGAATACATGGTGGATACTTCCCATTGTCAAACAGAGTGTAGGCATTTGGGTTCCTCTGAAAGGGCCAAACCAATGACAGGTATTTGTTAATTAATGATAATGTGGTTGTTTCATTAAGAGATGTTAAATTTGTAAGAACAAAATGATATAATAATCTGTGTAATAAGCTTGGCCCAGAATATAGTAAATGTGCTGAAAGAGTTTGTTCCCCTTTTGTTAAGTTCCTCACCTCCATCAGAGAAGTCACCACCTCTTTCCTTAGATATTTAGTATATGTTTGTGATGATGAGATGCTTATTCAAATGATAATATTTTTAATTTTTATTTATTTATTTATTTTGCAGTTTCTGGCCAGGGCTGGGCTTGAACCTGCCACCTCTGGCATATGGGGCTGGTGCCCTACTCCTTTGAGCCACAGGCGCCACCTACATGATAATATTAATGTTAACTGACCTAGTTATTTAGGAGGCTGCTATACGCCAAACCCTGACCTGAACATGATATGTGGAATCTTTCATTTAATCTCTATCAAACTTCAGAGGTAGGTTTTGGTTGTTTCAACCTTTTATAAATAAAATTTGTGTTGTTTAGCTTTACTGTAGTAACACATGACCCTTAGAGTTTGGTGGGGTTTTTGGCCAGGGTCGGGCTTGAACCCACCACCTCTGGTATAGGGGGCCAGCACCCTACTCCTCTGAGCCACAGGCGCCGCCCAGTTTGGTGGATTTTAATGAAAAACGACAAAGCATTTCTTGCTCACATTAACTGTTGAAGTTCTACTTCACACGTCTGTTTCAAGCCTGAAGATCTAGAACTTCCTCTGGACATGCCATTCTCAGGGCAAATGAACTGGGTGAAAGGGAAGAGAAAGAGAGAGAGTTAAACCACTCAATTGTTCTGAAAGCTTCTGCTTGAACTTTCATGCTATTGGCAAAATGATTCTTACAGTTGATCTTAAAAATAAGGCAGAAAAATATCCTGGGCAAGCATAGCAAAGTCACACCTTACTGGGGCAGCACAACAAAATCATGTCTTTACAGGGAGAGACGTTTGCAACCTATCACGAGTTTAAATAATGTCCAAAGCCTCATCCTAATAAGTGCAAAGCCTGCGTTAGAATATCAATGCAGAGTCCCTATTCTTAACTAAAACCCCCAAGAATCATATAACTGCTGATAAGATAGTTCAGGAACTGAGTCAAAAAGCAACTTCATGAGAGCTTTACTGTTAGTGCAATGTGACTATTTTCATAAAAGTAGAAGAATAGGAACAGGCAATTTCATCTGCTCTATCGTGAAAGCAAGTAGTGGGAGGATTTGTAGGGATTGGAAGTCCAGTGTGAATGATTATTCTTTGCCCTTTACTCTCTGGTAAGTTATTGAAAAGGGCTTCATATTAGAGGGGGTTTATTAGCATGAGTCTACGTGTCAGTCAAAAGTCATCTTTAAATGATAGCGGGAGCATTGTAGTAATTTTAAGTGATGTATGGGGAAACGAACTCAATTTGTGTAGGGGAGGAATGCCTGAATTAGGGTTTTTGACAGATGCTAAATTTCAGCCATTCACCTGATTTGTACACAAGTTATATTTATGAATGTTCCTTATTTGATATGTATATTACAGTTCCCTAATTTTTATTGGGAGAAAGTTCAGCTATTTATTTATTTAAAAAAGAGTCTAACTCTTTTACCTGGAGTAGAGTGCCATGGTGACATCATAATTCACAGCAAGCTCAAACTCCTGGGTTCAAATGATCCTCTTGCCTCAGCCTCCCAAGTAGCTGGGACTATAGGCACCCACCACAACGCCTGGCTAATTTTTCTATTTTCAGTAGAGACAGGATCTTACTCTTGCTCAGGTTGGTGTTGAACTCCTGAGCTCAGGCAATCCACCCTCTGTGGCCTTCCAGATTGCTAGGATTACAGGTGTGAGCCACCACACCCAGCATAAGCTGTTATTTGACTCATTAAAATTTGTTTTCCATTTAATTTGAAAAGCCTAAAGAACAATTTCAGTTCTTCAGATCTAGCGTGCAAAAATTCACAAGTAAATTTCACAAGTGTTCTTTGTTATTTGAATAAACCATTTCAACTATTTTATTGTGGCTAACAAGAAAGGTCAATCTGAGCTGGCTTCTGCTGAAACCGTAACTTAAATTTAGGAAATACTTGGGTGATAACAATTGGGGATTTAGACACAGCAACATCCTTTTGATCTTCAGCAGATATTGCAGACTCTACAGCTCCCCTTTGCTCTCTCTCTCTCAGGAAATAATTTACAATCATATTCTCACCCCACTTTCATTCAGGGAAACAATCCACCCATAAATTCTAAAACTCAAAATGCCTTGTTTTCCCAGAATCTTCCTCTAGCTGTAATTACCTCCGATGCCTGCACCATTATCCTGATAAATACAATGATAATTCTAAACTACAGTTAGTAATTAGTCACCTTTATTTGGTTAGGCATTTCCACTATGGTTCTGAACTTTACACAAATTCTATTAACATATTCGCCTCTCTCCCCTGACTGCTATAGCAATGCTCCATAAACATTAAATCAGAAGGCGGTGCCTGTAGCTCTGTGGGTGGGCACTGACCACATACCCTAAAGCTGGCAGATTCAAATCCAGCCTGGGCCAGCTAAAACAACAATGACAATTGCAACAACAACAACAGAATAACCAAGCATTGTGGCGGGCACCTGTAGTCCCAGCTACTTGGGAGGTGGAGGCAAGCCTAAGAGTTTGAGGTTGCTGTGAGCTGTGATGCCACAGTGCTCTACCCAGGGTGACAGCTTAAGATTCTGTCTCACAAAAAAAAAAAAGAAAAGAAAAAACTTCAAATCAGGAGGAAACAGAATGTTATAGTGAGGGCTTGAGACTTAGTTCTACAATCAGATCAATCTGGGTTTCAGAAGCACCACTGTAATTTTTCATAGCTCAGTAGCTGTCTATGGTCCAATAGCTCTTTTTTTAATATCAGAATATTATGGGGTACAAATGTTTTGGTTACATATAATCATCCTTTTATGCCACTTGGGTTAAAGTTATAAATATGCCCTTCAGCCATACAGTGTGCATTGTACCTGTTAAGTGTGACTTTGCCCATCCCCACCTCCCGCCTCCCACCTGCACGACTTCTATTGAATTTTACTTTCATGTGTGCCCATAAAATCATCCAGGAAATACAAATCTAAACCACAATGACATAGTTCCAGTGTTTCAATTTTAAAATGTGATATTAAGAGTATGTATTTCATAGAATTTTACAGCTTTCAATAAGATAATGCTTTCTGCCATGGCAACAATTTCCAATAAAATGTCTGTACCACCTTTTTTAAAATTTCAGATTAATATGAGGGTACAAATATTTATCTTACATTGTTTTCATTTCCAAGGTAAAGTTCAAGTTGTACTGGCGCCCTTCACCTGGGAGGTGTGCTAAATACCCTTACATTGTGCACACTAGGTGCCAATCACCCTCCATCCTTTCCCCCCACACATACTAGAATATGCTTGTGTTTTTACCATGAAATACTATCCAGCCATAAAAAGAAATGGAGAATTTAGAGAATTTACAGCTTTTGTCTTTACTTGAATGAATATATTCCTCTTAGTAAACTATCACAAGAATGGGAAAAAAGTATCCAATGTACTCAATACTAATATGTAACCACATATTTTTAAATATTTTATTACCACTGAGAAACTTACAATTTGGATCCTTTTCTGAAAGATAAGGTTAATAACATGAACTATTTCCTCCTTCATTCAAAACCCATGGCTTGAATACAAATGTGCCTGAGACAGAGCCAGAGAGGGAGGCACACATGATCCCTGCCCTCCAGGTGTTCTCTGTTTATGGGTGGGACTGGCAGAAGTATCTCCCAGTGTATTGGAAGTTGTGTTTGTGAGCTATGAGTGGGTTTCTTTAAATAGCTTCTTAATTTGGAATATTCATTTCCTTATAGAGTCTACACTTCCCAGTTCACTCTTAGTTGCATATACACTTATATGCTATGTCCCAAAGTCTTTATGGGCTTTCTTATTTTTTGGAGTCTTAAGGTGACCTCAAACAGGAGAAAACAATTAATACTCTAAAAGCACCACTATTTATGTATAAAGATAATACCATTCCAGACAGTCTAGCCCCATTGCTCTGGCTGCAGTCCGTAGTTAGCACAGCTCCAAAGGTTTTACCTCTGAGATTGAAACACACACTATTATATTCTCTCATTTATTACCTTGTTCTTTTATGTCTTCATCAAATGGTTATTGAGCACCTTTTTTATGCCAGACGCTGCATCAGAACTGACAATAAAACAGGGTACAATATACATAGGTTCCTTGACCTTGATAAACTTATTCTGCTGAAGACATAACAATAAAGCAAAAAATAAAATGAAATAATGACAGATTACAATAAGGGCCTGGGAACAAACAAGTAGACTTAAATGGTAGAAAATAAAATGTTGGTGGGGGAAATAATTACTTAAGGTAAAAAGAGAAAGTCTTTCTGAGGAGGGTGCATTATTGAGACCCAGAGATGAGAAAGAGTCATTTGTGTAAAGAACCTTCTAAGAGAGATATTGGCAAAATGAGGGTTATGAGTGATAACTTGGAATGTGCTGGGAGCTTAATGGGCAGGGTGCTGGTTAGAATAAGCTAAGGGGGAGTGGGACAAGATGAGTCGAGAGGTAGGCAAGGGCCCTAGTAGGTACAGGTAGGGAGAGTGGATATTGTATTCTAAGGTTATCAGGAATCCATGGAGTGTTTCTAAGAACCTAATTCATATGTTGTGTAAGTAGTAGTCATCATTTATATAATAATTACCAAGTACTAATAATTGTTCTAAATCCATGTACATATGTTCCTAACTCATTTAACCCTCATACAACTCTTTGAAGTGGGTACTATCATCCTTCCATTTTGTAGATGAGGAAATGGAGTTATTACAAGATTAAGTGTCTTGCCCATTATTTCAGAACTAGTAAGTAGCAGAACTTAGATGCAAACCCAAGCAGTTTACCTCAAGTCTGGTTCAGTATTCTGCTATGTCTCATTAGTTTGTGAGTCTTTGTCTAAATCCCAAATTGGGGATATTGAGAAAACATCTTTACCCCTGGGATTAGCAAGAATAGTATTTCTGATGCTTCCTAGAAAGCAACGTATTTTAGTGTGGCTACTAAAATAACAGAATTTTACATTTTAAGGAGATAGTAAACATTTTTATGTAATATAAATTATGAATTTCTAAGATAAGCAACTCATCTCAAGTTGAACAGCTAGTTACATAATCATGAAAACTATTGATCGTTTTGTTGGAGTAGACATATATTAAATCATTTAAGCAATGAATACTGAAATATATTTTAAAAGTTTATGCAAATAAGTTTTGGGTTGCATGAAGGAACTTGAAACCTGCAAGATCCTTTTAATAAAAAATGCTTCAAATTATTTGGTAATGAAGCAAGTTTTTGTGCTGGAGGAAGCAGATTCAGATTTCTCATGAGTACTATGCTTTGCAAACTTACAGCTGGATGAACATCTTGAAAATTTTTGAATAGAATAAATAAATTTTAGAGAAAATCCAAACCAAAATAAATTTTACATATTTTTCTTCTATTATCTGTACAATTATAACAGAGGAAATGGCTGCTATAGTAAAACAAGGATATTAATACTGTAACATCTAAGAAGATAAGTGTAATAGTCAATATATTGAGAGACAATTCACTATATAAAAGAAGACATTTTTAATCATAAAAACACAGTAATAGATGAGCCATTGGTTAGACAGACCATAAATTTAAATCATAAATATTAATTGACTGCTTTGTGCTAAGTGGCCTTGAAAGATATAAAAAGTTCCTAACTTTCTGGATCTTATATTCTAGCAAGGGAAGCCACATACAAGAAATCAAACAAATAAAATGTCATCAAAAGACTATCAAGACAAAAAAAGTTCACAAATTCAAAAATCAACACCAATTTTACTCCTAAAACATTAAATTATCCTACTCAGGCATTTTAGCACTTAAGTGAGGAACCAATGTAAACAATTTATCTGCAATTCACTTCCATAAACACATGCCATATTAAATGCCACAATTTGAAATCCATCGTTGTTATTGCTCAGTGTCTAATAAGCATCTTTTCCAACATGAGAATGAGTTGGGTCTCTGTCAGATTGAAATGATATGACCAGAGTTCTCAAGAGAGCTACATAAATGGGATGAAAAATAGAGAAACTTAACTATAACGGAAAATTAGGTGGAAAAAATAAAACTTGGTTTCATGTAGGCATGCAAAAAATAATTTCAAGAAAATAGGGACGTGGAAGAAGTAAAGGTTTCTATCCTTTCCGTTTGTTAAGTCCATGTTTCATGTTTCTTGCTCTGTTCTGTATTACAGCACAGCTGACCTCTTCATGCTGTTTTCCTTGTCCTTGTGTCATGGACTCCCACTGGGTTTAACCAGTGGAAGAAAACAGTAGAAGATTGGCAAGTGTGTGGTAGGAAAGGAGGCAGAGGATGCCTCTCCTGGTGCACACTAGAGAAGGGGACAAGCAACCTTTGGGGAAAAAGAATTCACTCCCATCAGGATCCTTTCCCCTGTCTTCTTTATGGAACAAAAGCATTAAGTCATCATAACTGGGTGAAGAAAAGAGACAATAACTCTATTCCAGGGAAGACGACAGGAAAACTTCATGGGTCTAGAGCCAGGGGTTCTCAACCTTCCTAATGCTGCGGCCCTTTAATACAGTTCCTGTGGATCATGACCGACAGGTTGAGAACTGCTGGTCTAGACCATTAGAGATTCCCAAACATGAAGGAGTGGCAAAATTATTAAGTCTCAACTTGAAGACCCAGGGACTCCTTACCTATCTAAGATTGAGGCTGATCCAGAACAAGATAACGCATCCATCACCACCAGAATGGGAAGCACCAAATAAAAGATGGTAAGAGCCTCCTGCCAGGAAGGGAAAGGGCATGGAAAGAAAACCTCCATGAAGTACAGGTTCACTAGCAAGTCTCAGAATTGAGGAGGGAACAGAAGTATTGAGAAAAACCCTTAGCAACTAAGCATCTACTTTCAACTAAAGATAACAGTAGAGTGAATTCTATAGTTCACCAAGGGTAATGTAAACCCAGCAAAATATTGACTGGGTTGAATTAGTCACCCACACCAGGGCCCAACAAAAGAAAAGGTGTGACCATTTCTAGGAATAAATGCTGTTTACCTCGGTCTCTATTATTCAACATAGATGTCTGACTTTCGATCAAAGATTACAAGGTTCACAAATGACCAAGGGTGATAAAAAGGACAAAATCATTCAGATATGACACTGATATTATAGTCACTTCCTCTTACCCTCTTTTGCTAGACCATACAGAGAATATAACATCACTATGATTTATATGTTAAAGGCTCTTGTGGAAAAGGTAGGCAGCATAAAAGAACACAAAGAATCAATAGAAAGGTAAAAACTTCAAGAAATAATCCCATGAAAATACTCGATATGAAAATGTGGTAATAGGGATGAGAAATGTCTTTGGTGGGCTCAGAAATAGACTCAGTACAACCAGGGAAAGAATTAGTAGATTCAAAGATAGGTCACCAGAAATTACCTAAAATTAACACAAAAAGGAAAAAAGGGAGTGGAGAAAAAATAAGTCAAGAATTGTGGAACAATATGAAAACTAGTGTCATACAAAGTAATTAAAATCTAGAATCAGACGAGAAAGAAAACTTGGCAAATTACACATTTTAAAAAGGAATAGCCAGAAAGTTTTAAAAATTAGTGAAGGATGGCACATTACAGATTCAAGAAACTCAAAGACCATCAATAAATGCTAAGAATACAGTCAGGGTTTGACCAAGAAGAGTTTTCAGTAAAGGCTTACCTACTCATGTAGCATTTCAGATGACTTTGGAAATTACTATGAACTTACGATGTCTAGTATTATGATAAAAATATAACACTTTTAAAGAATCGAATAGTGATGAGAGATGGTATCACATTTGTTCGGTATCACTATATCATGGTACACTGATGGAAATAATTTCAATTTTTATTAAAATGAAATTTACATATCAAAAAATTCACATGTTTAAAATGTGCATCTCAGTGGCTTGGGTATGAATATACACAGTGTGGTGCAAGATTGCCACCACATTATTGTAGAATATTTTCATCACTTGCCATAAAAACCCCATACCCATTAGAAGTCACTTCCTATTACCCTCTTTTGCTACTGTTTGGAAAGTATCAGTACACTTTCTATCATTACAGATCTGATTTTCTAGACGTTTCATATAAATGGAATCATACAACCTGTAGCCTTTGGTTTCTTGCTTCTTTACAGAGAGTAATGTTTTCAAGGTTCATCTCTATGGTAATGTGTCAGAGCTTCATTCCTTTTTATAGCATTTTATTGTTGACTAATATTCTATTTTATGGATTTACCACATTTTGCTTATTTACTTATTAATTTAGGGACATTTGGGTTATATTTGCTCTGGGGCTGTTCTGAATAATGCCATTGTGAACTTTATGTGCAAGTATTTCTGAAGACATATGTTTTCAATTATCTTAGGGATAGGAAATGCTTGGTCATATGGTAACGCTATATATAACTTATTGAGGAGCTGCCAAACTGCTTTCCAAAGTGGATGCGCCATTTTACATTCCCAGCAATGTATGAGAGTTCCAATTTCTTCACATCCTCCCCCCCCCTCCCAGTATTGTCCATCTTTTCTGATCATCGTCTTGCAGTGGTTGTGAAATGGTATTTCATTGTGGTTTCCATTTGCACTTTTCTAATGTTGAACATGCTGAGCACATTTTGATGTATGTCTTCCTAGAAATCATAGCTATTTGAGTTCTTTTCTGATTTTTAATTGGCCTATTAGTCTTTTTATTGTGGAAATGTAAGGTTTTTTTTTGTTTATTTTTTTTTTACTACACACATACATATGTGTATATATTCTGGACACTAGTCTCCCACCACATTTGTGCTAGGCACATATTTTCTCCCATTCTGTAGGTTGTCTTTTCCTTTTTTGATAGAATTCTTTGAAACACTAAAGTTTTTAATTTTGATGCAGTCTGATTTATCTATTTTTCTTTAGTTGTGTGTGTTTTGGGTGTAACGGCTAAGAAACCATAGCCCAATAAAACATCACAAAGATTTACATTTGTGTATTTTCTATGGACTGAATGCTCGGGTCCCTTGAAAATTCATATGCTAAACCTGTAATCCCCAGTGTGATAGTGTTTGAAGATAGTGAGGTAGGGAGGTAGTTAAGTCATAATGGGATTTGCACCCTTGGAATTGACATGGGTGAGCTTGTTTTTCCCTCTCTGTTCTCTGCCCTGTGAGGATACAGCAAGAAGACATCTTTCTGCAAACCAGGAATAGAGCTCTCACCAAGAGCCTGACCATGTTGACACCCTAACTTCCAGGTTCCAGAACTGTGAGTAATAAACATTTGTTGTTTAATCCACCCAGGCTAAGGCATTTTATTATAGAAATTTGAACTAAGGCAGTATTTATTTAAAAGAGTTTGATAGTGGACAGTGCCTGTGACTCAAAGGAGTAGGGCGCCAGTCCCATATGCCGAGGTGGTGGGTTCAAACCCAGCCCCAGCCAAAAACTGCAAAAAAAAAAAAAAGAGAGAGATTGAGTTTGTTAGTTTTTGCTCTTTTTAATTTGATTTTTATATGTGAGAGGTAGGGGTCCAACTTCATTCTTTTACATGTACATATCCAGTTGTCTTAGAAAATGGTTTTTTGAAAACACTATTATTCTCTATTTGAATTGTCTTGGTACCCTTATAAA
>CAUYPK010164413.1:0-12495 GCA_963574355.1 Loris lydekkerianus | reverse complement strand
TAAAGCATCACAAGAATGGAGAAGCATGAATCCTGTGTACTGAATTTTGATATGAGGACAATTAATGACAATTAAGGTCATGGTGGGGGTGGGGGAAGGGGAGAGCAGAGAGAGGGAAGGAGGGAGGGGGTGGGGCCTTGGAGTGTGCCACACCTTTTGGGGGCAAGACATGATTGCAAGAGGGACTTTGCCTAACAAATGCAATCAGTGTAATCTGGTTTATTGTACCCTCAATGAATCCCCAACAATAAAAAAAAAAGAAAAGAAAAAGAAAAAATTGGATAACTTAGAAGAAATGAATAAATTCCTAGAACCCTGCAACCTATCAAGACTGAATCATGAAGAAATAGAAAACATAAACAGACAGATAATAAGTAAGGAGCTAGCTGAGTAATCAAAAATCTCTCACACAAAGAAGAGCCCAGGAGCAGATGCTTCACTGGAAATTCTAACGAGCCCTTCAGGAGGAATTCATGCCTGTCCTTCTCAGACTCTTCTGAAAAGTTGAAGAGGAGGGAATACTTCCAAATTCATTTTATGAGTCCAATATTCTGACACAAAAGACATGAAAAGAAAATTGAAGGCCAGTTATCTCTGATGAACACAGATGCAAAAGTCCTCAACAAACCTTGAGCAAACTGAATAAAAGAATCATAAACTATGATCAAGTGGAATTTATCCCCGAGACTCAAGAATGGCTCAACACAGCAAATCAGCAAATGTGATATACCACATTAACAGAACGAGGGATAAAAATCATATAATCATCTCAGTAGATGCAGAAAAAAAGAACATTTGACAAAAGTCAATATCCTTTCATGATAAAAAAAAAAAGACCACTCAACACAATAAACACATATGACATCTTATAGCTAATAACACTCAATGGTGAAATGTGAAAAGCTTTTCCTCTAAGATCAGGAGCAAGGCAAGGCACCTACTCTCCACACTCCTACTCAGCACACACAGTACTGGAAGTCATAGTCAGGGCAGTTAGGGAAGAGAAAAATAACTAAAAGGCATCCACATTGGAAGAGAAAAAGTAAATTGCCTCTGTTTATAGATGGCACGATATTATTGGAGAAAACCCTAAAGACTCCCTGAGCTTTGAGTAAGAAACTTCATGGTCTAAAAAAAAAAAATCATGAAGATTTAGAAATGGTTTTCTTTTTTTCTTCCCACTTCCTGTTGTACCTGTGAGAAGAGAGGCTGACCTTCCTGGAGTGAAGTGCTCACCCTCACACTCCTGTGCCTGCAGCCCTAGGCAGCCTTGAAACATGGTCTGCTTATGGCTGGTGCAGCTTCCTGATTCACACCAAACAAGAAGCCCAAACTTTATTTCCATAAACATATTTATATTCCCCCAGGGTGGCTGTTTTTAGCATAGAGGTTAAGAGATGGGCTTCAGAATTCTATGGAGCTGGTGAGAGTCCTAACTCTGCCACTCCCTAGCACTGTGGCCCTGGACAACTCACCTGACCTCTCTGAATCTTGGTTTTTTCTTTTGTAAAATGGATGTCATAACACCTCATAGGGATATGGCAAGAATAAATGAGATAATGTGTGTAGAGCACATGACATGATGCTAAATAGCTCTTTAAAAATATTATTGTGATTACTTATTTCTCAGGCTAATACTATAACTCGGTGTTTTGTTTTGTTTTGTTTTGTTTTGTTTTGTTTTGTTTTGTTTTGTTTTGTTTTTTAGTCTCGCTCTGCCACCTAGGCTAGAGTGCAGTGGCATCATCATAGCTCACAGCAACCTCAAACTCCTGGGCTTAAGCAATCCTCCTGTCTCAGCCTCTTGAGTAGCTGGGACTACAGGGGCTAGTTTATCTATTTTTAGTAGAGACGGGGTCTTACTCTTGCTCAGGCTCATCTTGAACTCCTGAGCTCCAAGTGATCCTCCCTCCTCAGCCTTTCAGTGTGCTAATATTACAGGCGTGAGCCAGTGTCTCCCCCTCCCCCACCTAATTCAGATTTTTCTGATGGGATATAGAAAGGCATCTTCTGTGCCCCCTGGACTTTGTCATTTGGAGGTCTAGGTTCTCTGTCCTCCTTGCCTCTGTCACATTATAATCTTCCAGCCCTAACCAGAAAGGAAAGAATGAGCTTCAGGTAAGTAAGCTCCTTTCAGTTTAGCTGTGCTCTTATCTGGATTGGTTGATTTCAAATTTTAAAACTAAGGATATTCTCAAAAGCCTGGGATGGAGAGATATGGGGGGGAACATCATTTGTTCTTACTCCAGTGCATGTGGATCCTTGGGGGTAGAGGAGGCAGAGAAGGAAAGAATTGCCTTCACAGACTCTAAAGAAGTCGGACCTGAAAAGTGCAGTTGGGACACCCCAATCTTCTCTCATTGTGATGTGGACGATGGGTGTTCAGTGCCCTCTTCTTGCCCAGAGCACCCCTCTGTAGGCTCTTTCCTTTGCTCACTCCAGGCCTGGGGCAGCAGTGCAGTGATGCTGGAGTTCCTGTTTCTTCAAATGCCATGAAGGGCCAGAGAGGGACCCACAGCTTGGAGCAGGACCTGCAAACTCTGTCCCAGCCTATGTCCCCATCACCAACTGTAAAAAGTGGGCTGTGGCCTTCAGGGCCCCCCCACAGTCTGGGAAATGCTCAGGGAGCAACCCCCAACCACCTCTCCTCCCTTAACAACATTATTTTCATCTGTCAGAAGTCACATAACCCATGCATACCTCTTTATTGACAAGCACACAGTTGATCTCTGCTCCATGAGTTTTAAGGTTCATGCAATCATGAAGGCTATGTTAACCAATTTGATGAAAACATTTCAAATTGTATATAAAACAGCACATTGTACTTCATGATTGCATTAATGTACATAGCTATGATCTGATTAAAAAAAAAAAAAGATTTATGCAAGCGTGTTAAGATACTGCATAAATAAAGCTGTTTCCGCCATTCAGTGGCTGGCTGCAGTTGTCAGCAGCACTAGCCCTACTGACTCCAGCCTAGTTCTTGGCTCCTGTCTTTGCGTCCCTCTCCCCATCTTTCATGGCTTTATATTTCTTCATTTCCCACCTTTCCACTCCTCTCCCTCCTTGCGCCGGTGGGGAGAGGTCCCTCTCTCTTGCCAGTACTCAACATGTGGCATCCAAACAGTGGACCTGAGTATGGAAAAGTAAGTTCAAGGTGAGGGAATCCTCGTTCCCCACCACTCCCACGCTGGTTCAAACAGGGATGGGATAGTGGAACTAAGCAGGTGAGGAAAGCCCCTGTGAGAATAGAAAAGGGAAAAAAAGCAGAACTGTAGGGCGGCACCTGTGGCTCAAAGGAGTAGGGCACTGGCCCCATATACCAGAGGTGGTGGGTTCAAACCCAGCCCTGGCCAAAAAAAAAAAAAAAAAAGTGGAACTGGACATTTAATAAGTTTTGGGGGGTAATCATGGTTGGGAATAATTCTGTGGGTATGTTCGTCTGTGGGATGTGCCTGTGATTTCACTGGAGATTGTTAGGTTAAAGTGGGCAGTGGCTGGCAGGGCCCCCACAGCCTGAGAAATGCTCAGGGAGTGACCCCCAACCACTTCTCCCTTAACATGGTTTTCACCTGCCAAAAGCCACATAGCCCATGCATACTTTCCTTGTTATCATCCAGTCCTCAGTTTTTCCTCTTTAAGGTTGATCTCTACCCTATGTGTTAAGATTACGTGATCTTAAGATACTGAATAAAGCTGTTCCTACAGTTGAGTGGCTGGCTTCACTCATCAGCTGCGTCAGCCCTCCTGATGCCAGCCTAGCTCTCGGCCCCTGTCTCTCTTTGTGTCCCTCTCCCTGTCTTCTATGGCTTTATGTTTCTTCATTTCCCACCTTTCCACTCGGGTCAGCTCTCCCTCCTCGTGTCAGGTGGTCACATGACCCTGCTCCCCACGCTCATGTGCGCTTGAGAAGGCAGGAATGGATGTGCAGATTGTTCTTTGCAGGCTCCAGGCTGAGAGTCTGTTCCTGTCCTTGCCCACTCCAGGCAAGGCTGTGAATGCTCTGCAGTCCATGGTCCTATAAAAGGAACCACTCCCACCCCACACCTCTACTCAAGGAGCCTCATTTTTGTTTTCTGATTTCCTTTGTTAGCTCCTTCTGCACCAGTGATAAATCCTCAGGCCCCCAACTCAGCCACAGGTTCCTCAGTCCGAGTGTGTTGGAGCTTGTACTCTGATGATACCGTGGAGTGCTACCAGCTGTCCTACCGGCCAGTGCAGAACAGCTCACCTGGGAAGGACCAAGCCGGTGAGGCTCTGCCAGGAATATGCTCATGGCAGCCATCCAGGCTCGGGGGCCTGTGCCCTGGCTCCCTGGCAATTGGGAAGGTGGAGATGAGATGGGCTGGGTCTGTACAGGGAGCAGAGGGCGGGGTGGTGCATGGCAGAAAGAGCTAGAAAGGCCACAGTGTGCACAGGAAGAGCCAAGATGCCCCTGTTGGGGAGGCCTGGCTGGAACCTGGTGTGTCCTGCATGTGGGGGTTGGGCTGGCTCCTCTCACGGCAGCTCTGTGCTACAGGGGGACTAGGGTCAGTGTGCAGACCCTGTGGGGGGGGCAGGCAGCCTTTGCAGCAGGAACTGCTGCTGTTGGCTGGCTCCCCATTTCCGGGTTGAACCAGCTCCTGGGAAGGGCTCCCCACAGCCCTCACTGTGGGCAGCTCTTAGCCTGTCCTCTGCCCAGGGAAATGGGGCTGGCTGGTGTGAGGTTGGGGCTGGGATGGAGCCCCACTGATAATCAATAAACTCTTTTCCTGTTGAGAGGATCAGGCACAGGAGAGCCCCAGCTGAGCATCTGAAGGAATCAGGGTATCGAGACTGGCCTGCTGGGCCTATCCTGTGCCCATAGGTTGGAGTGAAATTGCTGGAAATGGGCTTGAAGTTCTCCATTTTATGGGTGGGGAAACTGAATCCCAGAAAGAAAAGAGCTGCCTGGGGATGCAGTGAGCTATGGCAGAACCAGGATGAGAGTCAGTTGGGTGTGCGGGCTCTCTGCCCAGAGCCCTGCTCAGTGACCAGGCCACATGAGTCACTTCTGAGCTCCAGAAGGTGAGGCCTGTGTTTCTGGCCAGGAAGGAAGGGAATTCTTGAGAAAAGTGAGAGTTAGTTGAAGTGATAATGAGGGAGGTTGAGGGTGATCAGAATCAGGACTAAAGAGGACACAGGGCTGGGGATAGCAGAGCTTTAACAAAGGGAGGCTGAGGACCAACCAAGGAGCCAGACTACTCAGCCCTGGCTTTGGCCAGCCCTGCTGGCGCCCCCTGCAGACAGACACCACTGCAACACAACCCAAAACTCTGTAGAAAGGGTTTTTTGTTGTTGTTTTTGCAGGAGGAGACAGAGTCTCACTATGTTGCCCTTAGTAGAGTGCTGTGGTGTCACAGCTCACAGCAACCTCCAACTCTTGGGCTTAAGTGATTCTCTTGCCTCAGCCTTCCAAGTAGCTGGGACTAGAGGTGCCCACCACGATGCTGGCAATCTTTTTTGTTATTGTCGTTGTTGCAGTTGTCATTGTTGCTTAGCTGGCCCATGCTGGGTTCAAACCTGCCAGCCTGGGTGCATGTGACTGGTGCCATAACCCCTGTGCTATGGGCACCAAGCCTGTAGAAAGGTATTTTAAAAGAACCACTTTGGCATGAAGGAACAAATGGTAGAGGGTAGATTAATGAGTTTTCACTGCCTTGAGCTGGTATCAGTTTTTGTTGCATAACCCCCCATCCTCCTACAACTTTGTGGATAATGAACACTTACTATATCTTATAATTCCATGGGTTGGCTGGACATTTCTGGTCTGGGCCACCTTGGATAGGGCTTGCTTCAGCTCCGATGGGATGACTTGGGTGGTGGGGGCCTCTCTTCCTGTGGTCTCACATCCTCTGGGAGGCTGGCTCGGGCTTGTCACATGGTAGTGGAAGTGTCTTCAGCACCAAGAGAATGAGCCCTTCCCAGGCCTCTGCATATACACTGGTCAAAGCACATGACGTAACTGAGCCCAGCTTCAAGGACTAGTAAGAAAGACTGAACCTCTTAATGGGAGGAGCCTCAGAGTCCCGCTGCAGAGTGGTGGGCATGCAGGGGTGGGAGAAGTCTAAAGCCACTTTCATAACCTGCTACAGTGGCACTTGGTGCAATGAGTTTGGATCTACTTGGCCTACCTGTAGAGAGGAATTCTCATCTTGTTTTCCAGAGTTTACTGTGACCATCAAAGAAACGTATTGCTCAGTGATGAAACTTGTGCCAAACACACAGTATGAATTTTGGGTGACAGCTCATAACAGAGCTGGCTCCAGCCCTCCCAGTGAGCACGCAGTGTACACAACAGGTAAGGGGCTGTCTGTGCGTGGCAGCAGGCCACTGTTCAGGGGTTCCTGGACATGACTATGCACTTGAGTTCATTTGGAAGAGCTGTGCACATTGTGCATCTTTTTATTTAATACACCAAATCTACATGCCTAGCATGACGGGGACATGTTCTCATGGCTGGTCTCAAAACAAAGACTGCTACTCTCCGTCACACTGACATTTGAGCCTCATAACCATCTTCCACTCCAGGGTCATGTGAGAGGGATTCTCTGATTTGCTTTTTATTGTACTGAATCTTTTTTGCGGGAGGAAGAGGGTAGTTATGATTGTCCAGGCTTGGAAAGAATTGGCTGGAAGTGAACACAACAGTTGTCTGTCTCTCCCTTTCATCCATGTTTAGCACCTTCTCCCCCCATCATCAAAACCAAAGAGATAAGAAGCTGTGAGGAGGCAGCGCTGATTTGCTGGGAGTCTGGGAACCTGAATCCTGTGGACTCGTACACCATGGAGCTGACCCAGGCGGAAAGGCCAGAGGCTGCAGGTGTAACTGAGTGAGTCATGAGGGCACCTGACACAGTGACATGGCTTAGGAAGTGTGAGTCTAGAGAGGTGGTCAGCATTTGTGACACACAGGAATCTTAATTTAGGTTGCCTCGTTTTCATAAGTAGCTGGGATGCTACTACTGAAGGTGAATGATGAATGAACATGTAAGTTAGTCTCACATTTGCTTTTTCTTTTTAAGCCCCAAACCATTCATTCATTCAAGAATGGAGCACTTAGGTGGTGCCAGGTCCTGTGCACAGCACTGGGGAACTACAGACAAATTTCCTGCCTTAATGGGGCGGACAGTTAGGTAGGGAAATAGACAAAAAGCAAGAAAACCAATGTGTAAATGCAGTGCCAGGAAGGGAAATGTAATGAAACAGAATGGGGATGGAGGTGAGGTTCTGTTCTGGCGAGGGGACATGTTTAAACTGAGGCCTAAACAGATGGGAAAGACTGAGCACTGACAACATGGGTGCAGGGGTGCATGGCATGGGCCCTGGCAGGGGTGAGCTGGTTGTCCTGGAGAAAGTGCCTGGAAGTCAGGGAGCAGAAAGGGAAAAGCATGAGGCAAAAGTTTGTAGCTCAATGTACAAAGTATGTCACACCTGTCATAGAAGGCTGTCTGGAGGGCACAGGCTCTGCCCCAGCTGTCAGAGCTGGAGGGGCTCACCCCGGCCTACAGATCAGAAGCGTGCAGCTGTGCAGCACAGAGGAAGCATGGACGTGCTTCTGGCTGACAACTGGGCAGTCCAGAGAAGTGTACAAGGGACTAAACCAGCTGAGCAGCGCAGTACCAGTCACCATGCCCAGGTTGTTGCCCTATGTAGCTCAGGGGTGCACTGACCTGGATCTGGAGAAAGAGATGGGAAGTTGGTATCACCTGTTAGGGAGGCAGGTTCTTCTTTGTCCTTGCTCAGGCTGGTCTTGCAGGCATCCACAGCTACATACAAGAGGGGCTTCAGGCCAGTGATTCTGGCCACCCAATAGTTTAGGTTTCCTTTGCTATTTGTGCTGACAGTTTAGGAGCACCTGGGATCAACTCATAATAATCAGAGGGCTAGTTAGTCCTGAGAGATGACCTGTGAGGAGGTGATCATTCTCCCAGTGCAAATTGAATAATAACAGCCAATTGCCAGAGAACAGACAAAACCCACTTGTAATCCTAGAACAGTGGGAGGCTGAAACAGGAGGATCCCTTGAGCTCAGGGGTTCAAGACCAGCCTGAGCAAGGACAAAACCCTGTCTCTATTTAAAATAGAAAAGACTAGCCGGGTGTGGTGGCACCAGTAGTCCCAGCCACTGGGGAGGCAAGAAGATTGCTTGAGCCCAGGAGTTTGAGGTTGCTGTGAACGAGGCTGATGCCATAGCACACTACCCAAGGTCAGAGTGAAACTATCTCAAAAGAAAAGGGCAAAAGTCCCACATAGGCTCGCTCCTTCCTGCCCCAGCAGACCTTCCCACACCAGCTCCCCCTCTTCCAGCCCCTGCCACATCAGTCCTATTTTAGTCTCTCCTACTTTCCATGCTCCTTCCTGTGACAGGGCCTTTGCACGTGCTTCTTCTGTGTGGGAGACTCCTCTGCCATCTTCTCATCCAGTTACCCCCTAATCATTATTCAGAGTGCTGCCCAGAAGTCAACCCCCTTCATAGACTTACCTCTCACTGTTGACTTATCACAGTCACCACCTTACCCTTCCAGTGACTGTCTGAGGAAAACCTCCCTTCCCATCTAGACTAAGCTCTAGAGGCCAGGGCCTCCCTATGCCATGCCTGGAACCTAAAGAGCTCAGTTTATATTTATTGGGTGAATAAAATGTCCCTCTGGCCTGGAGCCGCCACCTCTGAGATAAACTGGAAGTGGTTCTGTCTGAGTGAGGGTGCTGTGTCCACAGCTAGGCGTCACCCTGAGGACTTTTCTTGGCCACTGGACTGACACGGGGTTGGCAACAACAGCAGTACAGACAGCAGCAATTACGGCTCATGTTCCTGGGAGATACAGTTTAAATTGGAGTATTCCCCGCAGGCCCCAGAGGGCTGACAGCAGAGGGCCTTTGTGTACCCTCTCTGCTGTACTCAGCGTCATTTGTCACAAACATGGACGAGGGCCTTCTGTGTGCCCAGCACTGTTCTTGAGAGATCATGACCCTGACAGACCAGGACACACAAACTCCACGCATGCACGCACTCTGGCTGCAACAATCAGACATGCATCAAGCCCTGTTCTGGGTGCTGGGGAAACCGGAAGGGGGAGGAGGGGTGAGGGGGGCTGGTGGGGAGACCACAAACACAAGTGGGAATGCAGCGAGAGCCTCAGGTCAGAGGCCGTGGTGGGGAGACAGATGGAGCCGGTCCCCCTATGGTGTGTGGTGTGTCAGGAGACAGGGCGCAGGAGCAAGTTAAACCCCCCAGCTTTGAAAGGGATTTTCCCTGGTGCTGGGGCTAGACGTCCTAAACCCGGGCTGACTGCAACTCTGCTTCCCCGTTTAGATCTGTCGTGGGCATCCCAACCTGTGAGTCCCTGGTGCAGCTGCAGCCTGGGAAAAGCTACCTGGTCTGTGTGCGAGCCCTCAACGTGGTGGGCCCCAGCGAGAGGAGTCAGCCTGTTGCAGTCCATACCACAGGTCTGTGTCCTGGCCATGTGCTCTCTGGAACCCAAAGTGGTCATCTGTGGCAGACCCAGTGCTGCTGGGACTTCGCTAGAATATAGGTGAATGTGTAGACATGAACACATGGCAAAACAGGCCTAGAAAGGGCTCAGGGTAATGAAAGCCTGTGGTTCTATTTTATAGATGGGAAGCCCAAGTCACACAGCAATTTGGTAGCTGGGCAAGAAAAACTCAAAAGTTTGTCTCCATGATTCTGAGGTCATGAGAGGCTACAGGCTTGTCACACTGGACCCGGTGGCCCGTATACCTCACACCAGCTGAATACCAACCCTAGTGCAGGGGGTTTTGTGAAATTCCCAGGAAGAGCACTGGCCCTGGCTCATCTCCCTGCTCCTGCCACCACCCAGCCTCCTCCCAGGCCCTGCCTGGCCCCACATCCCTAATTCCAGCTTACCCGCCATCGTGTCATAGAACTGTCACATCTCACATCCAAGTCTTGAGTTAGCAGAAACATTGCAAGAACATTTCACACATCTTCTGTTGTCCCAGCACTGCTGTGGCTCTGGGTTCAGAGCTTTGCCAAAGTGCACTGAAGCCAGGTGGCTCCTCCCACACCTCACAGAGCAAGTATGGCTCCAGCTGGCAGCCCAGTGGCAGGCATGAAAGAAGCAAATACAGGGAGCCTGGGCCTAGGGCTTGGAGGACAGCAGTCCCTTAGCTTGGATCTGTCACCAAGAGACTTCTGTCATTTTGTCCTCGTTTCCAATGCTAGGAAAAGGTACATGATTAGCCCCCACTCCCACTTATATAGTAATCCCCACTTATTGTTGGGGGATACATTCTAAAAGACCCCCAGTGGATGCATGAAACCACAGAGAGCACTGAACTTACATATGGGATATTATTTGCTGTACATACGTACCTAAGATTGAATTTATAAATTAGGCACACTAAGATTAACAATAAATAGAATAATTATAACAATGTACAATAATAAGTTGTATGAATGTGGTGTCTCTCTCAAAACATCTTATTGTACACAATATTTTTAGGCTGCAATTAAACCTTGGGTAACCGAAACCATGGAAATTGAAACCCCAGATAAAGGGGAACTATGGGATTCCTCTCACACAGATGGGAAATACAAGCGGCCACACAGGTCCCAGAGCTGGTAGGGATTAGTGCTAGACTTGGGACTCAGATTTTTCTTTTGTGCTGGGCCGTCCCTCAGTTGTCTGGCCCATCTGATTTCTAGTGCTGACTTGGTGTTTTGAAATGTCAAATTCTGGCTGTTTCAATAAAAGTATATAGAGCAAAAGGTACAGCCAGCCCTTGATTCAGTTGTCGCTTTGTTCAAATTTTGCATGTATTTATAAAAAAACTATCAGCAAAATTGTTCAACAGCAATCCTTGTCTGAGACTAGGGAGCAAGAGGTAAGAACCATACATTGTGCTAGTTGCAAAGTGGGAATGTGCCTGCCCTCACCAGTCAACTCAGGTAGCAAGTGAAATTTCAGTGGCATCAAAATGTGAAAATAATTGTGAAGAGTTTGACGGTGATGCTTCAACTAGAGTTTGAGACAAGGAGAAGTGACAGAATGGGAACTGAAGAGACAATAATGGAGGAGGGGGACCCCTATCTTAATAAAATAAAATTAGCTAGATATTGTGGTGCTGGCCTGTAGTCCCAGCCACTCAGGAGGCTGAGCCAGGACAATCCCTTGAGCCCAGGAGCTTGAGGTGACAGTGAGCTATGGTCCCATTGCACTCCAGCCTGGGCAATGGAGTGAGAACTTGTTGAGAGAGAAGGAGTAATTTTTAAAATTTTTATTAGCTCTATCCTATTCCACTTTTTGATGAGCTTTATTTTAACCACTATTCGGGGATGATTCTAGCCCCCTTCCTTTTCTTCCACTGCCCTAATTGCAAGATGAATATTGAATTTTGCTAAGCTTTTGTCCAATGGTTCATTAAGAAGTCCCTCAATTCTTATTTCCTGTGGCAGGTAGTTTAGAAATTCTAGTCCATGTGCAGGCATTTACAATAGAAGTTAGGAGCACAGCCTCTGTAATCACAGAGGCTGGGGTTCAAGTTTGGGTTCTATTATTTGCCAACTGATTGCTTAACTACCCTGTGCCTCAGTTTCCTCATCTACAAAAGAGAAATAGTAACAGCTGTTTCTAAGGGTAATTGTGAGGATTTAAGGTGATGGGACTTGAGGACTGCTTAGCTTAGCGGCAGACACTGCCCCCTGCGTGTTACCGGCCATCCTTGTCACTAGAAGGCTGCTCCCAGCAGCGCCGGGCTGTGTCCTGCAGGACGCTGCGCGCCCAGAACTGCTCTGCCCCACGTGGAGCGCCGGGGAGAGAGCAGGAAAGTGATCGGCTCGGGGCCTTCCTGTTTTCCCTCCTCCACAGGAAGCTACTTTCATCTAAACAAGGACACCTGCCATCCCTGGCTGGCCATTTCTGAAGATGGGTTTTCAATCGTCAGAAGCGAAAGGAAGACCCCTGCCAGGGAGCCGCTCCCCAGCAGCGCGCGCTTTACCAGGTACTCTGTCAACCGCTCCCAAAGTGGTTTTGTTGCTTTCCGGATTCTCACTCTTCCTCCGGTAAAATCCGGTTAGGACACGCGGTTGCAGCCTCTGGGAGGGTGGATGGGGAATCCTGGAAATGAGTGAGGAGGTGCGAGCGGGTGGAGAGGGCGGGGGAGAGGCGGGGGTCGGGCGGGTGGAGAGGGAGGGCGAGAGGCGGGGGGCGGGCGGGTGGAGCGGGAGGGCGAGAGGCGGGGGTCGGGCGGGTGGCGTGGGAGGGGGCGAGGCGGGGGTCGGGCGGGTGGTCGGGGTGGGGGGGGGGCGGGGGGGGGGGGGGGGGTGGGGGGGGGGGGGGGGGGGGGGGGGGGGGGGGGTGGGTGGGGGGGGGGGCGGGGGGTGGGGGGGGGGGGGGGGGGGGGGGGGGGCGGCAAACCGGGGGGGCGGGGGCGGGGGGGGGGCTACCCGCCCCGACCGGCGGGTTTTGGCACCGAGCGCAGACAGCGGGCCGG
>CAUYPK010164409.1:0-10004 GCA_963574355.1 Loris lydekkerianus | reverse complement strand
TGCTTACATGGATGGAGCTGGAACATATTCTTCTTAGCAAAGTAACTCAAGAATAGCATAAAAAGTATCCAATGTACTCAGCCCTACTATGAAGCTAATTTATAGCTTTCACATGAAGGCTATAATCCAACTATAGCACAAGAATATGGGGAAAGGGCCAAGGAAGGGGAAGGGAGGGAGGAAGTCAGGGTTGAGTGAGGATAATGGGTGGGGCCACACCTACAGTGCATCTTAGAATGGGTACAGGCGAAACCTACTAAATGCAGAATACAAATGTCTACATACAATAACTAAGAAAATGCCATGAAGGCTACGTTGAAAAGTTTGATGGGAATATTTCGGATTGTGTATGAAATCACATTGTACCCCTTGATTGCACAAATGTACACAGCACAGAATTTATTGCACATTGTACCCCTTGATTGCACAAATGTACACAGCACAGAATTAATTTTAACAATAAAAAATAGATAAATAAACAAAATCAATACCAAAAAAAAAAAAAGAAGAAGAAGAAGAAGAAAGAAATTCCTAGTCTATAAGAATTTCAAAAATAAATAAAATTTTGAAAGTCTGAAAGGCAATATATAAACTGCAGAGCAGCTTGTGTACAGGGCATTGAATTACAGAATTTTATTCATTTTCTGAATGTTCTTTTGCATTCATCATCTGAAAACATTTTTGAAATGAACAGGTTAGTGAGTTCCCATGGAAGAGAGCCCTGTGGATAAGAGCTGGCATCCCAGAGCTCCCTGACCATGAAAAGGTCAAATTAAAGAGGAGATAGTGTGGAGCTCTATTAAGGCATATTTTTTAATTGGTGGTAAAAAACATGTCTGTAAAGATTTCACAATTGCCCTTGGAAATACCTGTGACATTCTCTAAAAGCTAAATTGGTCCTGCATAACTTCTTCATTCTCTGTGATGATAGGCTGTGTTTTCTGACTCTGTTCACCGTTAAGAGTAATTTTATTTTCATTAACTAAGCTGTGGCATAACTTTCTCACAGTTCCTTCAAAAAACAAACTATGAACACCAGCTATTTGGGGGATATTTTGCAATTCCACAGGTAGTAAAATCGTTGCACAAAATGTGATTGTTGTGTGAATTCTATGAAGACCTATGCAGGTGGCTCTATCACATGCATGTGTGTATAGATGAACAGGGAGTTTCGTCTAATAAATTGATTTGTAATCTCATGAAGAAGCACTTGGAGCACTTTGGTTTGAGTAAAATAGAACCTGATCTGAATTTACAGACAACTCAGTCAGAATCAGCCTTCATAGCTGAAAATCCCAGGGCCTCCTTCAACTTCTGTTGAGCTCTGCAGACAGTGTTACTACAGAAGGCTCTCCATGTCCTGTTGGCTCCACCAAATAGGGAAATAGGCAGAGAAACACTCTAGGTGCAAAGCTCTCCATTGTGGGTTAAGAGTGGAAGAATTCACTAATAATGCCATGATGTTGCAGTTAATAGAATGGATGATGCAGAAGTGTGTGTGTGTGTGTGTGTGTGTGTGTGTTCATGCTCTCGTATATGTATGTGTGTAGCCTACTTGAATATAAATCACCTTATGATTTAGAGCATATAAGATTTAAATGGTAGTTATACCAACACAAAGGGGTGCATTAAAATGTGAGTAAACTAAAGCACTTTAAGGAAGAAACTGGAAAAGTTTTTGTCCCCTTTCAAAGACAAGATTCACACACACACACACACACACACACACACACACACACACACACACACACAACTAGGCATGTAGACCAGTCCAGAAAAAATGGCATGTCTTCTTTCCAAAAACAACCCATGATAACTTTCAGTGGACATCTTTCATTTTTCTGCCTCCACTAAGGGCCCTTTGCATAACGGGATCTCTCTGATTGGCCAGCTAAGCAGGGATACCTGGCTCACCCAGGCAATTGCTTAGAGCCGTGATACTGGCTTCTGTCAAATCAGTAGTGTTCGGAGATACCCATCAACCCACCTGGCAGTGGCAGGAGAAAATCTGGAAGGTAGAAGATGGTGTGGAGAAAAACCCAGCACAAGTGGTGGATGGTTGGACATAAAGAAGAAGCTGTTATCCCACGGGGGCCAAACAAAGGTGATGTGAAAATGCTGTACAGGGACCAAGAGGCGGGTATTATGGGGCATAAAGAAACTTGGTCTCACTTGCATCTGATTATGTGGTATTTAGTTACGAGATTTTGGTTGTCTAAAGCCTCTCTGTGCTCACCAACTAGTTTATTGTTTTTCTTTTTCTTCTCCATCATTCAGCAATCAGAGCCATTTTCATTTCCATCTTTTATTTCTTTTCATAGAGTTTGCGTATCACTGTGGTTTTAGCTATTTTCAACAAATTTTTTGCTTTCTCAAGGTATTCAGAAACTTTCTATAGTCCTGGGAGGTTAAAACATGAACACATCACTGGTGTGATTTCCTTAATTTGTTTCTACTTGGTTTCTCTTTTTTGATGTGTTCTGCTCAAATCCCTTCCACATGCACCAATGTATGTTTGGGACTGGTGAAATATCGCCATCGCTGCTTCTATTTGTACTTTATTCTCACTGTGACATTGCAAATGAAAGAATAGTGGCAAATGGTTGTAACTGAGATCAGATTTATTAGACTATTTTTAACATGTAAATTCAGAAATACTACCTGAACAAGTATCAGAAGTTTTCATTTACCTGTTGAGAGAAGCTAAGACTGGAGAAGGAATGCATTCTACTGAAGATATAAAAAAGTCAGGCTTGGGGCAGCGCCTGTGGCTCAGTGGGTAGGGTGCTGGTCCCATATACCGAGAGTGGCAGTTTTGAAACTGGCCCCGGCCAAACTGCAAAACAAAACAGTAGCCAGGTGTTGTGGCGGGCGCCTGCAGTCCCAGCTATTTGGGAGGCTGAGGGAAGAGAATCACCTAAGCCCAGGAATGGGAGGTTGCTGTGAGCTGTGACGTTGCTGCATTCTACCAACGGTGATAAAGTGAGACTCTGTCTCTAAAAATAAAAGTGAGGCTTGGAATGACAGGTAATATTTCCTTTAAGGCGATGACAATAATAATGACGTGCTAATCTGAAAAACTGATAGTTTCTATAGATTAAAGTGGAGGGAAGAGTTAAATAAAAATCTTAAAATATCTCTAACCTCAAAGTCCAAAGTCAAAATATATTTCCTGGGTTTTTTTCTTCGATTGCTGAGTGATTGGTCTAGTGTTTTAGAAATGCATATTCTGGGAAAGAGAATTTAGAAAGTTTTAAAGATTCAGCTCTATGTGAAAGGTCAAGAAGTGACCTACAGCTGGGAGTAGTAGTTCACACCTGTAATTCTAGCACTTTGAAAGGCCACGGTAGGGGTGGCCCTTGTGGCTCAGTGGGTAGGGCGCTGGCCCCATAAACAGAAGATGGTGGGTTCGAACCTTGCCCCGGCCAACTGCAACAAAAAAATAGCCAGGCATTGTGGCAGGTGCCTGTAGTCCCAGCTACTTGGGAGGCTGAGGCAAGAGATCTCCTAAGCCCAAGAGCTGGAGGTTGCTGTGAGCTGTGACACCACAGCACTCTACCTAGGGTGACAAAGTGAGACTCCATTTCTAAAAAAATAAAAGGCTAAGGTAGGAGGATTGCTTGAGGCTAAGAGTTCAAGACCAGCCTGAGCAAGAGCTAGACCCTGCCTGTCTCTACAAAAGATAGAGGGCGTGGTGGTATATACTTGTAATCCCAGCTACTTGGGAGGATGAGGCAGGAGGATTGCTTGAGCCCAGGAGTTTGAGGTAATAGTGAGCTATGACGATTCCACTGCTTTCTAGCCCAGGAGCCAGAGCAAGTCCCCATCTCAAAAGAAGTGACTTGCCAATTTTTTCTCTTTATAGAGGAACTTAATCTGCTTGGTAAAAATAAAAGTAAATGGTAAACATGTTCTGTAACATATGTTCCATGCTTTAAACATAAAATGTTCCATGGAACATAAAACACAAAAATGTTTCATGTTTTAACCATGGAAAAATTTACAGGCATACAAGATGCTTTTGTACTTGAATGTTTTGTAAAACACAAAAGCCATTGCTAGCTGTAACTGCAGATAAACTATGCACTCCGTTTCAAAATGGCTATTTAACCTTACTCAGACTGGACGATGCTCAGGCAATCCTCTCCATGACATTCATTCACCTCAGCCCCACGGGAGAGTTTCCTGTGGCTGCCGCCATTTCTACATGTGTTCTTGGTTGACGTAATGCCAGGTGGAGCTGGTGCTCTGTTTTGTTCCTAGTCCAGGGATTTGGTGGCAAAAAGTTAAATGTGATCTAGAAAGGAATAAAATGTCATATGTTTAAAGGATTTGATTGTCTTCTAAGGCACTGTTGCTTTTAGAGGTTCTTTCCGTTTTTTCTAAGGGGAAAACATGAAATACAGATCTTGCTTTCTATGGGAAATTGCAAGACGTCAAAAAGCCTTTATTCTTTGAAGCTCACTGAATAATAAGGAAATATACATGATTCCTAGTGAACCTTATTACCTAGAGCATTTTAAACATGTTTAAGCATATTTAAACAACAAAAAGACAAAAAATAAAGAAATATATTTGATTTGGGTAACTCCTCCTGTAACGGATGGTTGTTCTCCTAATCTTTATGGATTTGGATTCTACCAGCTAGAAGATATACGTTATGTTCTTATCCACAGAATTTGTACCTTACCACGGTATTTGATCAGAAAATACCCCATAACAACATTATATGATTATCCTAAACTGTATGTAATGTTGTGTGAAATGCCATTTACTGAAAGGGTTGGCAAACTATGGCTAGTAGGACTAAACCAGCCCTCTCCTGTTTTGTAAATAAAGTTATATTGGAACTCAGCCAAGCTTATTTGTTTACATATCATCTGTGGCTGTTTTCAGATCACGACGGCAGACTTGAATAGCTGCATCACAAGGAGGCAGGCCTGCAAAGCCTAAAATATTTACTACTTGATCCTTTATATAAAAAAGTGCTGACCCTGACCTAAGTTTATTAAGATATTATGACTGTTTGTATGGTACATGCATATGTGTGTATCTATATGTAGCTCTGTATGCATATGTATGCTATACATATGTAACTATATACATAAATATGTGTATAAGCACATATAGATACACATGAGCATAAATGGGTTTGCATGTATATCTGTGTGTGTATATGTATATGTGTATATGTATGTACATGTGCTCAAAATTAATTGAATTCTAGGCAGACAATCATTACAGAATGATACCTTTAATTACATCTGAAAAAAAATCAAGGTCAGAAGCCACTGGTGCTCCTCCGTGCACGTGGTAAATAGCACCTGATGAACATACAGAAATTGTGCTGTTTGTCCCTTTTGCTTACGGGTCTGTCTGTGGAGAAAATATTTCTACAAGGGTGTTCACAGGCCAGAACTCAAGTCGGCATTTCTTTGCCGTTGGTCCAGGAGGCTGGGGAACAACAAAAGCAGAATGCTGGGGGACTCAGCAGCAGCAGGCTCAGCGCTGGGTGCCCTGGTGAAGCCTGCCGTCCTCCCCCCCCCTCCTTACTCCCAGCCCCACGGAGAGCAGGAAGGAAGTCCAGCCCAGGAAAAGAACAGAGGTGAGCTGTGCTCAACATTATTGACTAATTTTAGTTAGAGAGAAGTGCAGCATTTATTATAGATTAAAATACAAATACAAAGCCTATCAAGTGAGGTATTTACTCATTCATTTATTCATTTAAAAAATGACTGGTTGAGTAGGTTCTATGTGTCAAGCACTGTCCAGGCTCAGGACATACAACTGTACACAGGAAGCCGTTCCTACCCCCAAGGACTTGACAGTCCTGTGGTAGAGAGATGATGGGCACTTACACCTGTGGTGGAGAGAGATGAGCGACTATTCAGTGAGTGGTCAGGGCAGAGAGCTGTGGAGCAGACAGGAAGGACATCTAACCTAGTGGTAAAGGCTTCAGGACTCAGGAGAGTCTCCTCAGGGAAGCAACCTCTAATCAAGAGTGAAGCGAAAGTGAGAGCTGTCCAAGCACAAAAACACCAGAGAGAACCTTCCAGACAGGACCAATGTGTACAAAGGATTAGACCATGGATATAAGAATGGTTCTGGGTGGCTGAGGTCTCGAAGACAAAGAATGAGCAGTGGCAAGGGGACGTGCAAAGCACACTTAAAACTAGAAATCTCAGAGTTAGTTGGCTGATGTCTCACTGTGTTGCAGACAAGGTCCCTGACCAGCCTTCACCGGATCTCTCTGATCAGTCAGGAGGAGGGGGCACTGTGATCCAGTGCCATGTGGAGCCATAGTGGAGCCTGAGACTAAAGGAATATGCACCCCTATAATATACACTTACCCAAAAATGCTCAATAGGTTGAACTTAGGGGAAGAAGTTACTAAATGATGTACAATCAAAACACATGATGACAGATACAGTCCCACATTGGTCAATCTGTTCCCAGACCATTGTTAACCCCCATGAAACTGGTCTGGCCAACCCTGGGCTGACTGAAATTTCTGTTACTCAATAACCTAGGGTTATAAAATAACAGCAGCGTGTCTCTATCTAAATGTTTGATATTTAGTTCATTGGTTTACTTCCCACTTACTCTAACTCCAAACTTACTGATAAGTTTGTTACTTTCTGGGGGCTTACAAAGAACAATACATTTAGCCAAAGGAATGGAGCTCTGAACTGGAGTGTTAGGTACAGTTAATTCAAGAATCAACTATTAGCTTGGGCTCAACTATGGTTAACTGATGAAGTAGTCTATTACAACTAGGTTAACTGATGAAGTAGTCTATTACAAATCTAATAAGATTTTTAAAATAGAAAATAATCTCAAATTTAGCAGCCTTTAGCAAAATTTATCTCAAAGGGTCAGATGGTAAAGATTCTTGTCTTTGGGGGCTATACAATCTTTGGCATACTGTTCAGCACTGCCATTGTAGTGTGAAAGCAGCCTGAGACAATACATTAATCAATGAACACGACTGTGTTCTAGTCTAACTTTATTTATAGCAAGCAAACAAGTGAAAGACTGGATTTGAAACCCCAGGTCTCAGTTTGAAGACTTCAGAATACCAGATACATCCTTGAATTCCTGAAAGCACATATTCACACACACACAATTAAGCTAAGCAATTAATTAAAACAAACTTGATTATAGCTCACACCTGTAATCCTAGCACTCTGAGAGACCAAAGCAGATGGATTGCTTGAGTTCCGAAGTTCGAGATCAGCCTGAGCAAGAATGAGATCCCATTGCTACTAAAAATAGAAAAATCTAGCTAGGCATAGTGGCACATGCCTGTACTTAGTAGGCTGAGGCAAGAAGATCGCTCAAGCCCAAGAGTTTGAGGTTGCTGTGAGCTATGATGCCATAGCACTCTACCCAGGGTGAGAGAGTGAGACTTTGTCTCAAAAAAAAAAAAAAAAAAAAAAAAAGGGGAGAGAGGAAGAAAAAAAAAAACAAAAACCTGGTCGCATCTTACACCTAAAAAAAGTAGCCAAAAACCAATTGCAATACTCATTGCTGATGAAATTATGGTGAAATTTATTTATTTATATACCATTGGAGGCCTTGTACATTTATATAATTCTTTTGAAAATAAATCTAATAAAACATTTAAAGAACCATAGATTTGGCCAGGTGTGATGGCTCACACCTACAATCCTAGCACTCTGGGAGGCTGAGGCAGGTAGACTGCTTGAACTCAGGAGTTCGAGACTAGCCTGAGCAAAAGCCAGATCCTGTCTCTACTAAAAATAGAAAAATTAGACAGGCATTGTTGTGGGTGCCTGTAGTTCCAGCTACTCAGGAGGCTGAAGCAGAGGGATCTCTTGAGCCCAAGAATTTGAGATTGTTGTGAACTATGATGACGCCACTGCACTTTCCCTAAGGCGACAGGCTCTGTCTCAAAAAACAAACAAACAACAAAAACCCATAGATTTTCAAATTTTTCAACACAATATTGATAAAAACAAAAAGCCAAATGGCACAAAGATGTTTTCTATAATATAAAATGGATAAAAGCAACCTAAGCCCTCAGTAATAGCAGAGCTTAAATTGTGACCTACCAACAGAATTAAATGTTATGAAATATGGCAGAGAATAACTAAGAAATTAAGTACAAACAAAATTCTTTCAATCAATTGGAATTATTTGCAGTTGTACATAACAATCTGTTCTTAGTAGCTCGAGCAAAAAGAGTTAATTTTTCTCATAAAACAAGAAATCCAGTGTCTAGTGTTAGTCCAGTGCCAATATCTCTGCAATTCTCTTGAGCTTTCCTCCTTGATCACAGGGGAGCTGTGAAAGCTCCTGCCATCACATCTGTGAGCAATGCAAGGAGGAACAAGAGGTCAGCTGGATTCCTTGAGTGCAGGAGTTTGAGACCAGCCATAAAGGCCCTTTTTTGGTGAAAGTAAGCGCTTTCCTGGAAGTACCCCCAGCAGACGTTCTCTTACGTGTCTTTGACCAGAACTAGTTCCCAGATCTCCACATAGCTACATGGGAAGATGAGCAATAAGGGAGTCATGATCGGTTTGCCAAACTTGATTCATCCCTTGGGGCTGAGAATCTTACCACTTGGAGCAAAATCGGGCAAGAAAGAAGGATGGAATGGATAGTTAGCCAAAAGTGGCAATGTTTCTCAAAACAAAATGGTATAAGTGCTATGATCACAACTACGTTTGCATTTGATCAAAGGTCAGAAGGAAATACAAAAATAAAAGTTTCTTTTGGTATAGGATTATACCAAATATAAGATATAAATATGAGAACTGGTTTCGGTTCTCAGAGTGAGAAATGATTTCTTCATCAGGTAGACATTCTTTTCAAACTGAAATTAATGATATATTTATGTTTTTTTATTACATTTGTGTTCCAGATCCTCTTTTTGCAATGGTGATGTATTAATCTCAAACCTTCCCTTTGCAAATGTTTATTCTCATTAAGCAAGAGGGTAGCCATACCTTTGTCTAAGGGTTTGTTTCATTTGGTGAGGATGTCACCAGATTTACAGAAGGTGAAACAGGCTCTTGGTAGCGCTGCAGGCAGAAACCCAGCTGGTTTCTGACCAAGAGTTTTGAAGAGGAAATTTCTGCTTTGGTTGAGGGATTGGCTGAGTGGCCTCTAGGATTTCTCCCAATTCAGAGTCCTCGCTTGTATGAATTGAGATTGCTGCTAGTTAGTTAAATACAAATTCCATGTGATTAATTTCTCTCTGGTGTGGAAGGATGGGCCTACAAGTGGATTGGACAAATTCTAGTCTTATTTAAAAAATTGAGCTGTAGTTTGCCGAGTCTATGGGCAGTTCGGGGGTTCAGTATATGACCTAATAAATATTATATCAAACAGAAAAAAATCCACAGTGATGAAGTAAATGAAGTTTACTTTTGTGCATGGACCCTTCGCTCTTGGCACTGTTCAGTCTTCTGTGGTGGCACCCTTAGGGCTTCCCATCCTTGTAGCTCTCACTTTACCCCTAGCAGAAAAATTTTATTTTTGTGCCTTCAATTCATCCAGAAAATCTCCCCTGTTTTCTATCCTTTAAGAATCCTGCTTTCTTTGTCATGACATCTAGCTACTATGACAATAAGTAACCTGTGCTTAGGCAGGAATGCCCCATTTCAGGTAGCCTGCGTGCATTCAAATGGTGAACCGTCTTCCAGAGTTAATTCCTTAATAACAAGGTGCAATGGTATAATCTCTCGTTTACTTTGCCAATAGATAAGGCAAGAAAGTGGGAAGAAGCATGAACACTTTTTAGTCATCTGATTTCTCACTCTTCCTAGTACTAGACCTCTGACAGCTCTCTTCCATTCAAAGATGTGCTGAATACAGGCATTTTATTTTATTTTTTTTTTGTTTATTTTTTTATTGTGGAGAAGGGGCAGGGAAAGAAGGCGGGGGAAGAGGTGAGTGACAGGGTCGGGCCAGTGGCATGGTACCACATTGGCTGTATCTAGGTAGAGGCAGTTTCAGGCCGGGCCTTGCTGAGTCGT
>CAUYPK010164407.1:0-33773 GCA_963574355.1 Loris lydekkerianus | reverse complement strand
GAAGTTCAACAAATTTGAAGCACAAGAAACAAAGAAAATGACATTGCAGCAAATCATTATTAAGTTACTATAGGTGGTAAAAAGAATATATTAAGAAGCATATATCTAGTATTTGCCTGGGCAAATATTTTATGAGGAGGACCCACCCTGGACAATTGAAGCAGCATCAAAAATACACTACTGGGACCTGATCAAACTAAAAAGCTTCTGCACAGTCAAGAACACAGTAAGTAAAGCAAGCAGACAGCCCTCAGAATGGGAGAAGATATTTGCAGGTTATGTCTCTGACAAAGGGTTCATAACCAGAATCCACACAGAACTCAAACATAGTAGCAAGAAAAGAACAAGTGATCCCATCTCAGGATGGGCAAGGGACTTGAAGAGAAACTTTTCTGAAGAAGACAGGTGCATAGCCTACAGACATATGAAAAAATGCTCATCATCCTTAATCATCAGAGAAATGCAAATCAAAACTACTTTGAGATATCATGTAACTCCAGTAAGATTAGCCCATATCACAAAATCCCAAGACCAGAGATGTTGGCATGGATATGGAGAAAAGGGAACACTTCTACACTGCTGGTGGGAATGCAAACTAATACGTTCCTTTTGGAAAGATGTTTGGAGAACACTTAGAGATGTAAAAATAGACCTGCCATTCGATCCTACAATTCCTCTACTAGATATATATGCATAAGACCAAAAATCACATTATAATAAAGATATTTGTACCAGAATGTTTATTGAAGCCCAATTCATTATTGCTAAGTCATGGAAGAAGCCCAAGTGCCCATCGATCCATGAATGGATTAATAAATTATGGCATATGTACACTGTGGAATACATGTAGAATTTCTTAAGTGATATACTCAGAGGTAAAGGGAGACTCCCTCTTCTCCTTGCTTTTGAAATATGTTGAATTAAACCCTTTTTCTTATTTTATCCTTTGGAATCTTCTGATCAGTGTCACACTTGACATCTCCATCTATTCTTTGTATTTCTCTTTATCAATATTTTACCCAGATAATCTAGGCCCTTCAACTGGATATGATTCAAATTGACAAACTTTGACATTGACCTACAGAGCACGAAGATTTCTCACAGTCCCAGACTCTAATGACCATAGATAACAATGATTAAAAAACAGATGCTGATGTTCAGCATCACTTGGCTCAGATTCTGACCTTGCAAGTACTATAGGCAATGAGATTACTGTAATGTTATAAATATAGCCCCAGTGACAGGCCACTGCAGGCTCCATAACAATTTTAGATTTCTGATAAGCCACATGGTTTCAAAAATCTACACCAACAAAAAAGATGTGCAGCAACCAATAGCATGAATGATTTGAACATGTTTTCTCTCTTTTGTTAACTTCTTAATAGACACAGTCAACACATGCATATCTAATAAGGATATCATCCTGAAGATATGCAATCTTAGATAAATTTGCTTTCAATGACCTTTTCTTCATTTCTACTTCTGCTTGTTCATTCCTGCTTGTTCTGTAAATTATTGAGATATCGGTATTGAAAACTCTAACTATATGGTAGATTTACCTATTTCTCTTTACAGTTTTATTAGTTTTGTTTCATGTATTGTGAAGCTTTGTTATAAGGTGCATTAATAGGTATAAATTTGCACAACCTCTTGATTACAGATGCCTTCCTCATGATAAAATGACCTCAATTACCCTGGTAATATCCTTTGCATTTAAATCTACTAAATCTTCCTTTTCTGGTATTATTAATATAACCACTCCAGATTTCTTTGGACTAGTCTTTTATTTCTTTTGAGACAGAGTCTCACTCTATTCCCCTGTTCAGAGTGCTGTGGTGTCATAGCTCACAGCAATCACAAACTCCTGGGCTCAAGTGATCCTCCTGTCTCAGTTACCTGATAAGCTGGGACCACAGGTACCTGCCACAATCCTAGGCTTATTTTCCTATTTTTGGTAGAGACAGGGTCTTGTTCTTCCTCAGGCTGGTCTTGAACTCCTGAGCTTAAGAGATCCTCCAGCCTTGGCTTCCCAGAGTGCTAGGATTACAGGTGTGAGTCATCATGCCCAGCCTGGACTAATCTTAGCGTGACATATATTTTTGCATTCTTTTACTTTTAACCTGTTTACTTACATTTAAAGTAGAATCTGTAGGCAGAGTACAGCTGAGTCTTTCTATTCAATTGTGCACTCTGACTTGTGTGTTTAGACTATATATATTTAATGTTACTATTGATAGGGTTGAATTTAAATATACCATTCGGCTATTTGTTTTGTTTGTCTAAACGTTTTATTATTTTTATACATACTTTATATCTAAAGTACTACTATTAAAAGTTCCATGGAACCTTTGTCTGTTCTTCTGAGTGCTCCAGAATATCAATGTATTTTTTAAAAGTTATTTTTTGTGCATATCTCCAGTTAAGCATAAAAATGTAAATGTACCACTTGCTCTCTGTTCTCTACTAAAGACCTTCAAAAATGACAACAAAGGTATTCAAATTTTTTTATTTAAAAATAATTGTAGGTTCACATGCATTGATAAGACATCATACAGAATAAAGATACTATGTGCCTCAATAATGTCATCATAGTGCATAACTGAAATTGACATTGGTATAATCTACTGATTTTTTCAGAGTCACCAATTTTATCTGCACTGATTTGCTTGTGTATTTAATGCTCTGAAACTTCAACACTGGTGTACATTTGTGTGAGCACCACCACAGAGAAGACGCAGAGGAGTCTTCTCACAAAGATACCTTGTACTACCTTTCCATGACCACCGCTACCTACCTCCCTGAAAGTCTCTGACAACCATAACTGTTCTTTGTTTCTATACTTTTGTAATTTCAAGAATGTCATAGAAATGAGATAATACAGTATATAACCTTTTGAAATTGTTTTTTTTACTCAACATAATTCACATGAGGTCCAGCCAAGTTTTTACAGGTATCAATAGTTCGTTTCTTTTTAATGCTGAGTAGTAGTCCTTATGTACCACAGTTTGTTTAACTATTCACCCATGGAAGGTTATTTATGTTATTTCCACAAGAGAAAAGTAAAAAGAATTTTTTTTTTTGCTAAAGACTCTGCGAAGAGAGTAAAAAAGACAGACTCAGAAAATATTTACAAACCATATATCCAACAAAGAACTCATATCTATAATATATAAAGAAATCTTGGCCAACCATGTGGTTTCATGCCTGTGATCTTTGCACTCTAAGAGGCCAAGGGAGGAGGATCCCTTGAGCTTGGGGTTGGAGATCAGCCTGAGCAAGAATGAGAGCGTGCCTGTCGTCCCAGCTACTGAGGAGACTGACACAGGAGAATTTCTTGAGCTCAGGAGTTTGAGGTTGCTATAGGGTAGGTTGACATCATGGCACTCTAACCTGGGCAACTGAGTGAGTCTCTGTTTAAAAAAAGAAAGAAAAAAAGAAAAAAGAAATTCAACAGTAAAAAACAAACAGTACCATTAGAAAATGGGCAAACGATAGGAACAAACATTTCACTGAAGAAGACATACAGCTGCCAAATGAATGTGAAAGATTCTCAACATCATAAGTTATTAGAAAATATAAATTAAAACCACAGTGAGATATCACTATATGCTTATCAGAATGGCTAGAATAAAAAGTGGTGATAATGCCAAATGCTAATGAGGATATGGAGAGACTGGATCACCTATTTATCACTAATGGAACTGCAAAATAGTACATTTTCCCAGGAAAAGATTATGGTGGTTTCTTACAAAACTAAACACGTGCTTACCATATGACCCAGCAATTTTGCTCTTGGGCATTTATCCCAGAGAAATGAAAAGTGAAGTTCACATAAAACCTGTAAATGAATTTTTATAGCAGCCTATTTATAATAGCCAAAAAATAAATGAAATTTTGAAAGGCCATAAACTCAAAGGACAAAGAACACAGGTGGATTTACTATGAAGTTAATGAAACTGAAGCCTCCTGGAGCCCCTCACAGTTTGCATGGGTGTCTTCCAATACCCTGGCAATGCGTTCACATTGCCATATATTTTTGTAAGATAAGACATTTTCATCATAATCAATTAGTATTGTTGTGTATTTCCGCTCAGACTTCTTCATCACCATCCACCTTGTATTGGATATTGCCCGTGATCATTTTTTAGAGCTAGCTGAGGGAAGTTTTGAGATATACTTTGAGTTTGGATTTAGAGGGATATATTTATGTTGCCTGCAATCACTGTGTATACAGGTACATTTTGAGCCATCCTAATGTTGGCCATGGCCTCTAGGAATACTTCTGTTACCCACTTTACCAACACATTAGGCATCACAATGGAGATGTGTACTCAGTCTCTGAGACTGTTCTGTGATATGATTATTTCCTATGGTACCAGGCATCAGTGTATGTACAAGCAGCACACTAGAAATAAGAGTTAAAATGCACAATGCCCAAAACCAATTTCTAGGCAATTGTTCTAAATACCAGATATGTAAAATTGTAAGTGAATAATTTGGTGTCACATATATAATTTACCACATTTGTGTTTTGATGACAGCTTTACAATGACACTTATGAAGCCAAGTGTCTTGTGTATCCCAACTTTGAATAAAAAGAAAACATTTAACCATGCTATAAAAAATATTGAAATATTTTTCTGTTTCCTCCAAAGAACATGGCATTATAAAATTGTTCTCTTATGAAGAAATAATCAAAAATATGTAGGTAGAAAAATGGGGGAAAGTAGTATAGGGTTATAATAGGTTGTTAACCAAGAAAAATATTATGCTTTTTCATTCAATGATATTTTTAAGTTTAAAAAAATTATCATATATTAGGATTTATTTTCATATTCAAAATAAGTATTCACTTTTGGATCTAATTTTGTATTTGTAATTTTTTGCTCCTTATTTTAAAGAAGGCATTCAAAACTGTATAAGCTTTAGTTCTCATGAAATCTATATCTATCTCCAGTCAAAAGAAGAGAATAGAAATTAGGAATAAAATTTGGAAGCCAGAAGGCAGATGGATGAATGATGGCTAACTTAGCAAACCAGAAGGCACCCAACCAAACAGTGAAGGCCTAAAGCTTCAGTTAAAGACTAAGCTGGTGGTGGCAGAAGCAAAAAAAATTATATACAATTCCAGAAAGGCTTAAGACTTAAAAGAATGAGATAGGTATATCCAAAAAACGGAGGAACATATAAAGCTAAAACAAAAAGACTGATTGACATCTGTTTATGAAATACTAAGTATTTCATATTTCCTTTCCATACCAAGCAAAAGTATAAAAATTTACTCTCTGTAGAAGTTAAACCAGTGGGTCTACTGAAGGCATATTTATAGTCCCAACAGAGAACTCTCAATCCCTCAACAATTGGTTTCATAAACATCCAAAGTTTGGAAAATTTTCCCCCAGAAAAGCTCATTAGTTTAACAATACTAACAATGTGAGCAATATCCACCCAAATCAAAGGCTAGCCTAATCACTTACAATGAAATCAATCAGTTACATTTTTAGCACTTCATCTACAAATAAGAAAAGATAGCCAAGGAAAACCAAGTATTTTAGGAAGGCCTTTGACATTAAAAATATATAATAAGGCAAAAGAAATTTGGGGGAGATAGAAATGCAGGTAGAAAAATAAAATTGAAAACAGCCAAAATACTCAACAACAAAAAGTATACTAAAGTATGCTACAGTATACTAAAAATATACAGTAAGTATCTTCAGAGAAAGGATATTGCATCTATAAAACAAGATGGGAATGCTAAATTAGAAGGATAATTTTTTGAAAAAGGAAAGAATTTCAGAAAAACTAAAACATGTTTAAAATGAAAAAAGAAAGTCTTTTAAAATGAAAAAAGAAAGTCTAATTTGGAATACAAATTAGATGACATCTTCCAGGGAATAGAACAAAAGTTAAGAAATGTTAAAAGAGAAAACTAGAAAATGAGTCCACAAGGGCCAACATTTAATTAATATAGTTTCTTGAAAGAAATTTCCCTCATTGTCCCTCCTTCAATGTAAGGGAAGACATTATCAAAGAAATATTTTAAAAATTAATGTCCAGAAATAGACATATATGAATTTCCAGATTGGAGGATTATAGTGCACATCATAAGGACCCAAAAGATGTAAACCAAGGTGTACAATTAAAAATTTTCCTTATTTTGGGGTGGTGCCTGTAGCTCAGTGGGTAGGGCACCTGCCCCATTTACCAAGGGTGGTGGGTTCAATCCCGCCCCCAGCAAAACTGCAACAAAAAAGTAGCCAGGCATTGTGGCAGGGACTTGTAGTCCCAGCTACTCGGGAGGCTGAGTAAAGAGAATCACCTAAGCTCAGGCTTTGGAGGTTGTGGTAAGCTGTGATGACACGGCACTCTACCAAGAGCAACAAAGTGAGACTCTGTCTCTACAAAACAAAAATTTTTCCTTCTATCAGGAATAGAGAAAAGATTCTGACCTTTGAGAGAAATACATTCACATGCAGAGAATAGGAAACCTGAACGACAAAAGATATCTTCTCAGCATTGCTGGAAGCTAAAATGCAATGGAGCTGTGCCTTCTAAATCTCAGGGAAGATTTCCAACCCAGAATTCTGTACCCAGCTAAATCATTGACCAATTACAAAGATAAAATAAAAAAATTTCAGAGAATTGACTTTTATGAGTCCTTTTCAAGGACATTGTAAAAAAAAAAAAAAAAAAAAAAAAGAAAGAAAGTAGATCAAGGCTCCGTGCCTGTGGCTCAAGTGGCTAAGGCACCAGCCACATACAACTGAGCTGGCGGGTTCGAATCCAGCCCTGGGCCTGCCAAACAACAATGACGCTGCAACCAAAAAATAGCCGGGTGTTGTGGCGGGCGCCTGTAGTCCCAGCTACTTGGGAGGATGAGGCAAGAAAAGCACTTAAGCCCAGGAGTTGGAGGTTGCTGTGAGCTGTGATGCCATGGCACTCTACCCAGGGTGACAGCTTGAGGCTCTGTCTCAAAAAAAAAATAGATCAAGAAAGAAGATCAAGTGTTTCTGTGTTTATGGACACAGAAAAGAGAGGAAGCAAATATTCAAGGTAATATTAAAAGGATGTCCCAAGACTGAGCTTAGAAATTCCTAGAGATAAAACATTTCAGATTAATTACAATACATAACCATTGAATAATAATTTTACCAACAATTGGTACATTCTGGAAACTCATTAAGAGAATAAAAGAAATGAATTATATATGATAAATGTGCTACTGGTGTATGAGAGCTACATAGTCATCTTTTGTAGTATAAAATTCTGGAAAATATCTAAAATGGAAAAGTCAAGAAAGAGCAGGATAAATATGTTATTTTAAAATGTGGAAGTAAATATCAAAGAAGCTATAAAAGAGTTGAAAATGATTATGTCTCAGGAGCAAGAGTAACAGATAGAGAGGGTTGGTCAGGGAGCTGCTATTTTTTGTAATAAGCCTTGTCCAAATATTTAAGCCTAAAACTAAAATTTTAAAATGTACTCAAATGGATCTTTACAGTGCATTCTGTTCATATCTTGCCTTTTAACTTACTATGCCTTGGACTTATTTTCATAGCAGTATGTATTGGTCAATTTTTTCTTCTTCTTTCATCTTCTTTTTTGATGAGTTACATTCACCTATTGCTAAAATGTAATATATTTAACCAATAGTATATCAATGATAATTTAGTTTGGAGTTTATTGTTGTTATTGTTATTCTTGCTAAAGCCTTCATAGCCAATCTCTCATGGCATATTTTTGCTTGCATATGTGTAGAATAAATTCCTAGGAGTGCATTTAAAAAAAAAATTAGTAGAACCTCTGTAGTTGACCACCTCTCTGCATTGACCCCCTCCTCAAGCTGACATAATTTTCAGACACCAGATATGTACCACGTGTACCTATCAGTACAGTAGGACTAGTTCCTTATGTTGACCACCTCCATCTGTTGACCAATTTGTTACAGTCCCTCAGGTGCTCAGGTTACAGAGGTTCTACTGTATTCAAAAGAGGTTTCTTCTTGTTTTGTTTTGTTTTTTCAGATTTTTGAAAAATAAACTTTTACATTTGACCACTTTTACTTAGAAGAGAAGAGAAAGTTTCCACATACACCACATTCAGTTTTCCTTATTAGTAACATCTTATTTTACATTAATAAGCCAATATTGATAGGTTAATATTATCTAAAATTCAAACTTTATTCATATTGCCTTATTTTTTTAACTAATATGGTTTTTCTATTCCAGGATTACATGTAGGATATCATTTCACATTTAGTTGTTTTGTCTCCTTAGGCTGCTTGTGGCTGTAAGAGTTTCCTAAATGTTCTTTGTTTTTCATACATTGATCATTTGGGAAGCAATGGCCAGATATTTTGTAGAATGGCACTCAAATGGGATTTATCTGATGTTTTTCTCTTGATTAAAAAGGTATGTTTGGTGGAGGAAGACTATGGAAGAGTCATTTCCACTATGTTGTATCAACAGTACATACAATCAACATAACATATCACTATTGGTGCTACCCTTGAACATCTGGCTGAGGCACTATTCACCAGATTTCTTCTCTGGAAAATTAAACTCCTTTCTACCCCCTTTCCATCCTTTTATTACTTTTTGTAGTCAGGTTCTCTGGCAATAAATTTTCTTAGTCTTTGTTTCTCGGAGAAATTTTATTTCTCCTTTACTTTTGAAAGATAATTTCATTGGATATGGAATTTCAAGTTTCTGGAGGGTTTTGTTGTTATTGTTCAGCTCTTGAATATTTTCATCTAAAAAAAAAAAAAGAATATTTTTATCTATTTTCTTCTAGCTTGCATTGTTTCAGAGAAGTCCACTATTATTTTTAACCTTGTTCCTCTACAGAAGAGGCAATTTCCCCCACCTCCCACCCAGCCATCTCTCAATTCTTTACCTTTGGATTTCTGCGTTTGGGATATAATATGCCCCAGTGTATACTTTTTGGTTTTTATCCTGCCAGTGTTTGAGCTTCCTGGATTTATGGTTGGGTGTTAGTCATTAATTTTTGAAAAATTCTTGGCTGTTACTACTTAAAAAATCTCTTCCTCTCCATTCTCTTTTTCCCCCTCTGGTACTTTAATTAAATGTATGCTATACTTTTTGAAATTATCTTATAGTTCTTGGATAGTAACTTTAATTTTTTTTTTCACTTGATCTTAGCCAAAAGTCCAAGAAGTGAAATATGTTCAATTTATTTTCATTCTTTTGTTTCTTTGCATTTCAGTTTGAGAAATTTTTATCAACTTAAGCCCACTGATTCTTTTCTCAGTTATTTCTAGTATTCCCATAAGCCTCTCAAAGGTATTCTTCATTTCACTTACTATTTTTTCTTTTTGGTATTTAGGAATTTTTCTTTCTCAGAGTTTACATCTCTCCAGTTATTACACATCAATGCTTGCATGTTATCTACTTCTTCAAATTTGAACCTTCATTATTGCTAAGAGCTGCAGTATCATTTATTCACTTATGCTAGAATAAATATCTACTAATGGTAAATGAATTCTATACTCTAAAGAAAGTCAAAGGGCCCTCCACATGTACACAATAATCTATGAACAGGAAATGAAATATGAAGCAAAGCCAAAACTCCCATTGCAGCTTTGTTTTGTTAAGCTCTGTGCTCGTAAGATATTGTCAGCCACAATGAAATGTGACTTTACTAAACATTATCATGTAATGACATAGAGGATGTAAAAATAAAACAAGACACCCCAGATGCTGAAGTTGGAACAAACTAAAAAGAAGTTATTTCTACATTTACATGGTAATATTGCTGTAGACAGTGCTAAAAACTGCCCAATATTCAAGGTTGTTTTTTAAAAGTAATTGTAGTTTTAATGCCTCTAACCATAAAAGTGTATCTGATTTATAGTTTAAAACATCATCCAACACAAATTGAAAGTTTCATTTGGATCCAATTCTTTTAGACACTTTGCTATCTCTTACTAAAAATACTATCAGGATCTAAAATTTAATGTAAATATGAATTATGATTTTTGAAAGAGCCATAAAAAGTAAATTCAATTATCAAAATGAATGCTTAGTATGTGAACATAAGGCCTTTTGCTCTCAAATCCCTCTGCTTCTGTTTTAACAGAGATTCTGAGTAGGAGAATGTACTAAATTCGCCCACTTTACAGCTCATTTTCCAAACCAGCAGGCTAGGATTAGGGGGATTTTATCTATGTGCAGATAGACAACAATAGTTTAAAAACGTCTACATTCAGTCATCAGGAATTAATCTTGTTCTATTATCTTTTCTTAGAAGATTCTCATGCTACTAAATATTATACTTCAAGATGTGTTTATCTCATCAAAACTGAAGCACCTATAATTTACATGTCTTCCCTTTTTTTCTTGGTTTGGATAGAAAATGTTATTCCAGAGAAAGCTCCCAATCCTGAAGGCCTAAAAATTTTTTTATCAGAAGAAAAAGAATCCCAGAAATAATGGTGCCATTTGGACATATAATCCTGGCTAATGAGCACATAAGCTTTTGACAAAAAAAAAAAAAAAAAAAAAAAAAAAAAACTTGATAATGAGAATCTAGTCAATTGCATAATGATCTGGGGCCTAAGAGTTAGTTTGTGAATTTATAAACGGGATTAACTGCTTTCAACAGCTACTATGTCAACACTTTAACTGTGGGCTAGATTAGAGGTTCGTTTTATTCTTAGCAGATTAAGAATGAGAGTAGAGGATGAAAAAGAATGGGGAAAAGAAGCAGGAAATAGGGTCAATATTTTACTTTTGGAACAATCTACTGTAAGATGCAATAGCAAGGAAGTAATTGCACTGGTGACCAGCATACCAGTGAAAATGGGGCTGGTACCATCTCACGTACTTGTAGGTGAGACACCAACTCTGTTTGGAGGCCCATTGCCTCCTCCCTTTCTTCTCCTTCAATCTGCCTACATATCAACTCCTGCACAGTTATGTGGTTCACAATCAATGTTTTGTTTCTTTTTCCCTCTTATTAGTGATTTGGGCATACTGCAACAATTTGAAGTAGGTTTCACCCAAAGAAGTCTATGTAGTTCTGTGATCTGTTTATTGAAGATGTTTTATTTGTAGACTGCTTAATGTCATTGAATGCAACATTGTCTGGTGCAATGAAATAGGGTTCAGTGTAGAATAATATATAAGAAAGAATGCAGGCTCCAGTGTGAAAATGTTGGGGTTACGGTTGTATCTCTACCACGTACGAGGTGGAGTGTTTGTAGGCCATGTACATTTACTTTCTAAGTTCCTATTTTCTCACTAGTAAATAAGTTTAATAATAAAATGTATTTCTTTGATTTCGCCTCAATATTAAATGAACTCTTCAATGCATAGTGCATAGAATAGAGTATGAAATATAATAGACACTTGAGGTATGTTAACCATATAAAATGCTGAGCATGACATTGCAAGTCTACTTTAAATAGAAAGAATTTAATACAATATTCTTACCTTATTTAAAGTGATTCCTTGGAGTGTGGTCAGAAGCTAATGACCAGTTGATATGCATCTTAGAACTCATGTGTTGAATGTATAGTTGTCTAGAGTCAAGCCACAAATGAGACAGCACAGAACAGCAGCCTATTCTAATTGTGATAAAAGCTAAACACAATCCATTAGGCCTCCTGGCATCAAATAGACTCATGGTATTTTTAACATCAATCATTATTAATTAGAATATTAATTGCATCCTGAGGAAAGTGCCTGTCCTAAGGCTTTTATCAAATAAGATCCTAAAACGAATGATCCATTTTGTGAAGCTGTTCCTTACAGGCCAATTTAATAAAACAGATTGTTCAGAAATATCTTCTCTTGGATTATTAAAAGTTGGCCTTTCAGCTACATATCGTGACTTAGAGAAATAAAACTAAAGGATCCGGCGGTACCTGTGGCTCAGTGGGTAGGGTGCCAGCCCCATATACTGAGGGTGGCAGGTTCAAACCCGACCCGGACCAGCTAAAATAGCAATGAGAATTGCAACAAAAAATAGCCAGGCATTGTGGTGGGCGCCTGTAGTCCCAGCTACTCAGGAGGCTGAGGCAAGAGAATTGCTTGAGCCCAAGAGTTGGAGGTTGCTGTGAGCTGTGACACCACAGCATTCTACTGAGGGTGACAATGTGAGACTCTGTCTCAAAAAATAAAAAAATAATAAAAATAAAACTAAAGGATCAATAATTATTTTCTAGTCAATTAATCTGCAAATTTCAAGTGAAGTCGGTAAAGTATAACGTGGAGTTGAGAAGATGTGATCCAACTGACACAAGGATCCCCATGGTTATTAGCTCAGGGCTCAAGTTTTGTTCTTAGTGAGTTCCTCACCTTGTATGACCTGGTCGTGCAAGGTCAAAGTAGATCAGTCCCTTTTTGATAGCAATGGTTCATTTGTTTGTTATACTTTGTTTATGGCTACCCAACAATGTTCTGACCTCCTCATCCTTGACTTTATTCCTGAGGATCAGCAGATAACATAAAAAAAAAAGAAATTAAACTTAAGGTTGTAAATTGACTCTTTGTTAATAAGTCTGGGTGAAATTTCCATAGAAAGTGGCAGTTAAAAAGAACTATTTAAAATAGGGTTTGTAAATGATGCATGATTTTCGATAATCTATTCTTTCCTTTTTCTCCTTTACCACTGATTATCAAGATTTGACTAAAAATAACTCTCCAGATGCAGAGGCTAAAACTGCCAATCAACCTTCCCTGCAGTATCTTTTATGAGCCCCTGGATGAGTGCCTGCCCATTTTTTTCTGATAAGGAAGTGTGTCCAGCATGCCTTCTGCTCAGTATTTCAATATTAACCCTTTTAAATCAGGATTTTCTAATGTAACAAATTCAACCTATACAAAGTTATAGATGTAATTGATTCCTATGAGAAAGCTATATAAAATATTGACATCATCACCAAGAAATTTCCTTTAAGTGAATCACATTCCAAAGTAGTGCTCTCAAAAATAGTGACATTGCAAATCAAAGAGACAAAACAATCCTTCTATACCTCTAGGCTCTCCTGTGAAAATCCCTACTGGGTCCTATTGTTTATATTGAAGAATCTAAGGGCAGCATTAACTTATTCTCTCCTGGATTGTTCCATCTTGCATCTTGATGGAAAAGGGAGATCTCTGGGCTTGAACTTCCCTTGCCCAAGATTAAAAAAATAGACAATGGGCAAGTTACATGGGCCATTGTTGTAGGTCCTGAGTGAGCGAGGTTAAATTTATAATAGTCATTAAAACAATACAAGTAAGTAGGGGAAGGGGGATGGTCTGACAGCCCCAAGAGGCCACTTTCCTTTTGGATGAAAACTTGCTTCCAACGCAAACAGAAGGCAGTGGAATTCCAAAACAGGAATAGCAGGGAACTCTATTATGTCCTGTCTTACTCATGTTGCTGGCCTATATTATCCAACCGTGATGTAAAAGAAAGAGAAAGATAGAATGATCCACAGTTACCTTTCCTTTCAGTCCTTTTTTTACCCATCAATACATCAAGTAAAAAGAAGGTAGAATGTCGATAGAAGATACACATATTAAGTTGTGAAATAAAAACAATTGAGTTAATATTCTAATGTTCTGGTCAGAATAAAATAACATTCACATGTATGAATACAAAATACAAATCATGAGATTTTGATGATTCTACATGTGAATTAAAGGTCTTTTTATTTGCATTTAAGACTGGCATTACTCAATATAAAGACAAATGGTAAGATTCATGCTAATGTTTTAAATGTTTATTTTTTATTTATAAGAATGTTATATCAACAAATTAAGAAAACAAGTCCAGAGAAAGGGGAAAAAAACTCTATATTTTTGTCTTTAACAACATATTATTTTCTTCTTTTTGTTTAATAGGATCTGCTTTTTCATTTTATTCTAAGCACTGCAAATTCTAAAGCTGCCCCTGATTGTTCCACAGCTGTTCGCTCCTTGACCTTGGCCTTGCTAAGTCAGTAATATGTTGGATTTGAGAAGTATGAGGGTGAGATGAGGCACTGAGGAACACTCCAAGCCCCTTTCCTCCTGAGGCTCTGGGGATTTACCTCTTTACTGTTTTAATAAAGACCTTTCTTGCCTTATTGTGAAATTATATTAGTAACAGTAGTCTCTATCACTTTTGCAATCAAAGAAGGGTCCCAGTATTGCTCTGCTCATATCTGATTTGCTAAATACACTTGCTGTTTGTTAAATTCACCTATGCATCATTACTTCCTATAGAACAAGTTTAAGAGCTTGTGTTCAACTATCTACATGCAAAACGCTTTCCTTTTATTCTACAAAAGGGAATAAAAAGGAAATAATCTCGTAATTTGAGGTCACTAAAAATATTTTACACATATCCTACAGAGTCTAATCCCTTCCGTCACTCTTTTTTTTCATGTCCTGATTTCTTTCTCATTTATTCTTAGGTGCACAGAATTGAAGTCAGGACCTAGGCCTTTGTAGATGTCCTGTTAGTTACTTCTAAGAAAGAAAAAAATCGAGTCATATTGCCAATGCTCTTTAAAGTTTTCTTAAGAGGATATAAACAACTGGCCAAGGTGGCAATAACATTTTACCTCTGGCTTTACCTCTAGTTGTTGTCCATCACCTGTAAGCAAATCTTTTGATCTTAGCAAAAACTTTGGCTCTTCAGTTTCAGTTTCTTTGATACCTTGTCTCACACTTTCTAAATCTTGGAGTCTCAGAGTTACTGAACAATCAATGGGCTCACTGCCTGGTATGCATAGACACCAATACCATGGCATGGACATTTGAGAGATGAACAAGCTTATTGCCAGTCAACTAGCAAGGAGACAGGAAGAAACCATCCAATCTGTCTCTCAGAGCTAGGAGCTGGGTCAGGTTTTATAAGTGCAGGGTAATGAGATATGCTCTGATTGGACCTTGAAATGGGGTGATTCCAGAGCTTGATCTGATTGGATCCTAGATCATGCCATGCAGTGTCCGCTTGTTAATTTAGCACATAGGTTCTACCCTTGGTTGCACACTTGGTCATCTGGGCATGCTCAGATTACATGACCTTCAACCCAGGAGTCCATGGCAACTGAAAAGTAACTCACCGCACCCTGAGGCTGGATGTGGGAAACTTCTCTTGGGGCTCAGACTATTGTTCTAGGAAAACAAAGATCATTGATGTTGTCTACAATGCATCCAATAATGAGCTGGTGCGTACCAAAACCTTGGTGAAGAACTGCGTTGTGCTTACTGACAGCACACCATACCGACAGTGGTATGAGTCCCACTGTGCACTGCCCCTGGGCCGCAAGAAAGGAGCCAAGCTGACTCCAGAAGAAGAGATTTTAAACAAAAACAGTCAAAAAAAATTCAGAAGAAATATGATGAAAGGAAAAAGAACGCCAACATAAGCAGTCTTCTGGAGGAGCAGGTCCAGCAGGGCAAGCTTCTTGCGTGCATTGCATCAAGACCTGGCCAGTGTGGCCCAGCAGATGGCTATGTGCTAGAAGACAAAGAGCTGGAGTTCTATCTGAGGAAAATCAAGACCCAGAAAGGCAAATAATTCTTCCTCTCTCCTTTTCTTTCTTTCTTTTTTTTTTTTTTTTGGTTGCTGTTGTCATTTTTTAGCTGGTCCTGGGTTTGAACCCGCCAGCCTTCATGCACACGGCTGTTGCCATACCCACTGTGCTATAGGCAAGAAGCCTTCCTCTTTCCTGTCTTAGTTCATGTAATAAACATTCATTATTCAAAAAAAAAAAAAAAAGTTGAACTAGATAGGCTGGTGCAGTTACATTAGTATCAGAAGGTGGTGAACTTAAATCCTGTTGTGATTTTTTTTATTCAAATCCTAAAGAGCTTTAAAATTTCAGGACCTTCTTCACTCTGGCCCTTGCATACATGCCTTGCCCCATCTCTGCTTCACTCCTAACTTTTCAGGAATACTAAGCTACTTGTAGTTCTTCAAATATGCCTTGTGTTCCAGACCTCCTAACCTTTTCTCATGTTACTCCTTCTGCTTAGAATCTCCTTCACTATCTTCTGTACTTAAATAAATACTTCTTGAACTTTTAAGTTGTTAACTCAGGTGTCCCCTCCTCTGAAAGTCTTTCCTGTTCCCTCATGAAACAGGTTACAGTCCATCCAGCCAGGGTCCACGTTGCCCTGGGTTATCACTCTGCCTTAGCATGTACTGAAATCATCTGAGATTGCCTTCAGACCACACTGTGATGTCCTTGAGGACAGAGATGTATCTTTTGTTGTTCTTGTTTTAAGATAGGGTCCTTCTCTATTGCCTGGACTGGCATGCCATGGCATCATCATAGCTCACTGCAGACTCATTGGGCTCACAAGATCTTCCTGAGTATCTGTGCTACTACACACAGCTAATTTTTTTATATTTTTGTAGAGCTGAGGTCTTGCTGCATTGTTCAAGCTGGTTTCAAACTCCTGGCCTCAAGTGATCTATCCACCTCAGCCTCCCAATATGCTAGGATTACAGGTGTGAGCCAATGGGCCAGAACAGGTATATCTTTTTATTTGCTGCAAGTTATATGGACCTGGAAAGGTAGTATTCAGCACATTTTCTGTCTGAATTTAAATTAACTGAATTAGATATGCTCTAATATAATATGTGATCTCTCTTCTGGACATTATTTATGTGGTCCTAGCCCAGTGAATATACATATACAGTCAACCCTTAAGCAGCGCAGGGATTAGGGGCACTGATCTCCCCACATAGTTCAAAATCCATATATAACTTTCAACTCCCCCAAACCAAAATACCAATAATCTACTATTGACTTAAAGCCTTGCCAATAATATTAACCTGCGGTCCCCAAACTCCAGGCCATGCACCAGTACTGATTTGTGGCCTGTTAGTAACTAGGCTGCACACCAGGAGGTGAGTGCTGAGCAACCAAGCAGAGCCTCATCTGTCACTGTCTCCCGTCAACCTTAGAGGGGATCAGCTAATCACAAGAAAACAAGCTCAGGGCTCCCTCTGGTTCTGCATTATGGTGAGTTGTATAATTATAATATTTCATCACATGTTACTATGTAATAATAATAGAAACAGTGTGCACAATAAAATGTAATATATTTGAATTGTCCCCAAACCATTCTCCCATCCCCAGTCTATGGAAATACTGACTTCCATGAAACCCATCCCTGGTGCCAAAAAAAGTTGGGGACCACTGATATAAGCAGTCCCTTAATGCATATTTTTAATGTTGTGTGTATAACCCACAGTATTATCACAATAAAGTCAGCTAGAGAAGATAAAAATGTTATTAAGAAAATCATAAGGAAGAAAAAAATACATTTACTGTTCATTAAGTGGAATGAATCACCACAAAGGTCTTCATCCTTATCTTCACTTTGAGTAGACTGAGGAGGTGGTCTTGATATCTCAGGGTGGCAGAGGGAGAAGAAAAGTCCACATGTAAGTGGACCCACACCATTCAAACTTGTGTTGTTGTCCAAAGGTCAGATCTCTCTAAACATGTGTGTGTGTTATATAAATACATATGCATATATAAATCATATGCTCTAGCATTATTCTCCTAGAACTTTTAAAATCATAGAACCTTAGAATTAGAAAGAACCCCAGAATATCCTACTCAACATAGGAATCTCCTTTGCAAAGTTTAGGCCCCTGGTTATCCTTTTTTATTTAATTACTAGATTTCATTTGATTATTTTAGCCAGGGAATGATTAAGAGATAGTTTCACAAACCCTTTTACTCAAAGCCAACTGTTAATCTGAATTATCTTCCCCAGAAGCCTATTGCAAATAGGAAAAAGCTACTTATGTCGGAGACAGAGGAAATGGCATGAGAAACTTTTGCTATGCACAGACTCAGGCAATCTTTTCCAGGAATATCCCAAGAAGAGATTCCCCGAAATTCTCAGGAATTTAAGAATTCTGTCACTGGCTCACTAAAGATAAACCATACGGAGAACAGTGGAGGCCTCCTCGTGGACACTAGACACTAGAATTTTGATTTCTTGGTATGTCTTTGATTCATTTCATTCTGGGGAAAGTTAACTGCACGGTTGTCATTTTCGTCACTGTCCTACGTCAGTTACAAGATTGACATCTATTCTTTTTAGACTAGAACAGAAATCACTGGATTCCAAGAAGCAATTCAGGTTCTTCAGGTTTTTCTGTATCAGTTTCTCCTTAGATATGGATCACATCTACCTCACCATAGATACACACACACATGAAGGTGGTGATGCACAGCAGCCTTTACGGTCAGGGTGGAGCCTGGTCCCTTGTATGCACACCTAAGGGATCTGACCCGATGCCCTAGAGCTTCAGAACCTGACACCTGGGTTTTCCTCCATGTCTTGCTGCCAGCTCTTTATGAGGTCCCTGCATCTCTAACTTTGTCTCTCTGTCGATACTTTCTTTTACTGAAAATAGATAACGCCTACCTAACTTTGCCAACTTATTTTGAAAGTCAAGACAATAGATGCAGAATTAAAAGTGCCATGGGAGTGAAAAAGTCTTGTGTTTACTCTTCTATGTATACTGAGAATTCATTGTTTATCTCCTTTTGTATTGTACACTTATTGGACCGGAAAGGGAGAGAAGTGAGAGATGGGAAGAGCTGCCTATTGAAAAGGAAAGATGAACTGCATAGTGTTGGTTTATATCCCCAGGTACTGAATGAGACCTTTTCTTAATCAGAGGGAAATCGATTTTGGATCCAGAATGGTTTTCCCTGAAAAGAAGATGAATAGCTGAATTATAAAAGTAGGACAATGGAATGGAAAGACTTCTTACCTAGGATTTGACACTGGATTACTTTCTACTCCCAAATTTCATCGTTTAAGAGCCAAAATTGCTCCACAGAGCAATGGTCCACAGAGCCCAGCCTGCTTCTGGGCAGGTTCTACTGGGCCGATACTCAGGTCTATGTTCAATACTACTGTCTGTGGCCTGTGGCTTTGTGTTTAATGGGGCAACTGAAACAATGAATGACTTCCTGCTCTTAAGGTCACCAAGCAAGGCATGTGCTCCTTTGGGTCAGTGATGGTTTTGTGTCTGTTTCCTAGCTGTTGCTCCATCAGTGAACCAGGATGACGAGGGACTGGATTGTTTTTTATTTTATTTTTAATGTTCCTCCTAGGCTCCAGACTCACTGGAGACATCCTGACACATAATTCTTTGCCTAGCACAATGTGATGCCCTTTACCTAATAAAGGGTGAGTCTCATAAAGGTGCTGCCATCCCTCAAGAACAAACAACGGAAATGCATCAGGAGAACTCAGGGGCAGACAGAATGCACATCGCAAAGCAGGAGCTATCCTGGGATTCCTCAGATGAAAGCTGATTTCAATGAACATTGTGTTTCAAAGCCTGCTTCCTCTTGCTGGGTAAGAGCTCTAGCGGGAACATCCCACTTGTGTCTGCTGACACAAAAGAATGCTGTGGCTGGGAGATCTTATCGCGCCTTCCTGAGCCACAGCAACAGAGCTCAGTTGTGTCTTATAAGAATTGCTCATTGTTTCATGGGGACGACTGGCTCCTTTGGGTGGGATCTGATGGCATTTCATAGAGTTGGAGGTAGGTGGTGCTGGGAGGTCAGCCAGCCACATGACCTAGCTTGCTGGCTTCACGGAAGTTGAATGGAAGAGTAGACTTTGCCTAGTTTAATGAGTGCTGAATAGCTAGCCATTCAAAGCTCCACCATTAAAATACATATATCTGTGTAGTTAATGATATCTTCAATTGTACCAGCTAAGAACAAAAAGTAGAAATGATGTCCAGGGTTTCTCTGTTGATATAATCTGTTTTGTTTTGTTTTTTTTTTTCTCTCTGAACCAAGTACAGTTGTTCAAGTCTGAAAAACTGAGAAGAATCAAAAACTGTTTTGAAAGCATAAATTCGATGATTTAAAACCAGCTCTAGAAAAATGTAGACGGTAGACACATATGGCACACCCCCTGGTGCAGGGCTCAAATACAATCAGACTTTGCCAAACAAACACAAACAATGTAACTTCATTGTATGTACCCTTCTATTAATCTGACATTTTTTTCAAAGTATAAAAGAAAAAATAATAAAACCAGCTCTGGAGAATTTAGATATTATGATGTACACATTTTGACAGGAACCTCAAAAATTGTGCTTACTTCGTGAGAATGAACATCAAGTTTAAAATCATCACATTTATATATAATAGTGTAATTCAATGACATTGGGTTAATTAAGTTTGGTTGATTCTAGATAATGTCTCCTTTGCTTAGAAAGTTTATGACTATCCCTTTTTCAAATAAGAGAAAATTGATGGTGACTTATTCAGTGATTAAGAATTTGGATTTCTTCTTCTCTCTCCTCTTTCTTTTCCTAAAGGCCTGTTACAGCAACTAGGATGTATAACACATATATGTAATATGACTAGCAGTATATATATGTAACTGGCATGTCAAAGAAAAAGGGCAACCTTGAGTTTCTTAAAAGGAATCCCCTCCCTTTTAGTGCTTTCAGAAATGCCCTTTACCCTAAATTTACTCACATTCAATTGTTTTAGCAAAAAGCAATCATCCTCCTTTAACTTTGTACAAGCTTCTGAGAATCAGGATATTATCAAAACTACATCTCTGTTCTAAACATACTTATTGAAAATATTACACGTTGTCATTAGTGATGTATAAACTTGTCTTCCCTCAGTGAACTGTGAGCTAGATGCTGCTCGTCTTCCTGGCTCCATTGGTGAGTGCAGCGTCCTGCATATGTTAGCGTTTATTAAATATTTATTGGCTGGATGAGTGGACAGAAAGGCAGGTGAATGATTGGAGAGACAGCTGTGCTGTGGTAGCTGGTGTAATCAGGACTTAATTCAGACTGTCTGTGCAGTTCTTGGGGTTACCAGTCCTGATAATCCTCTGGGCCATTATTTTCTTGGATACACAGAATGTAGAAATCCTTAGCATCCCATAGACCAACTCCTTTGATTTAAAGTTGAGGAAACGAGACTCAGAGAGAGACTCTGATCTATCCATAGCCACATAGCTAATAATGAAGTGGCAGCTCTGTGTTAAAACCCAGATCTTTTGACTTTCAGTCAAATGCCCACTGCATTCTGCTGCTTTCCATGACTCATATTTGGAGGCTTTCAGGCACCCCCTGGAGCAATCTGTCCCTCAACGTGAGACCAAACTGGTCTAGAACAGCACTCAGTGAAAGCAGAAACTGGGGCTGCCAGAATCCTGTGCCAATGGTGCTGCAGAAAGGTAAGCAAAAGGACCAATCCTTTTTTCTCAAACCAATACCATTCCTTTTCCCCCAAAATGCCACCAATTCAGTGGATAGTGTCCCCTTCTCTCCCTGACTTTTCCTAGCTAACCACTGGAAACAGTACTGCCCAGCCCTACTTCACTGGCCAAGATTGCTGTTTGATGCAGAAGCTCTTTCCAAAGGAGTGTTTTCTTCTCCACTCAACAGTGAAGTTGATGTAATGATGCTATCTCTAGATTCCTGCTGTGAGGAAATGCTCCTAATATCTCACTTCTGATTGCCTAGATTTTTGTTTCTCTGAATTATGCCCAGTCACAATGCGTCTAAATGCTTGTGATTGGTCTATACTTACATAGAATGTTGTTCATTAAGACTTTAACCTTTTAGAAAAAACTATTTTAGAATGAACACATAACAGCATAGAGGAATCTCAAAATAAGTATGCTGAGTGAAAGAAGCTGGATTTGAAAAAGAGCACATACTGTATGATTCCATTTATGTCAAACTCTAGAAAATGCAAACCAATTGAGAGTACAAGAAAGCGCAGCAGTGGTTGCCTGGGGAGGTGGGGAAGGAGAGCAGGGAGGGGTTAGGAAGAGGAAAGAGTAAACTTTTGAAGGTGATGAGTATGTTCGTTGTCTTGATTATAGTGATGGTTTCATGGGTATATACATATGTCAAAACTTTTCAAATTGTACAACTTAAATACGTGCAGTTTATCACATGTCAATTATACCACAAAAAAAGCTGTGTTTTCTGAAGAATGTGATTTTTTAGAATTTAACCAAAATACTGTACTAGTCAAGGTTCAGTCAGAGAAGCAAAAACTCTAAGATATGTGTGTGTGTGTGTGTGTGTGTGTGTAAGTGTGTATCTTATGGTCACAGAGATTTGACCTCACATAAATGTATGGTGTGGTTAAGTCATCTCTGTAGGGCTGTTATCTTCACAGCTGATGCTGGAGCTTGAAGTGCAAGAACAGAGTGTCAGGAAAGGAAGATGGGGGAGCCAGAGCAGGCTGGAACCCCAGACACTGCTGGGGCTCACAAGGACAGACTGAAATGTGTGTCGGTTTTTAATGGCCTCTGAACTTGATGGTATAATGTCCTGCTGAAGCTAGGTCCTTCATCATGGAGCTCAGCACATACACCTGGCCTGGTAATTGCAGAAGCTTAAGAAGGATCCATCCAGGGGAAAGTGGAACAGTTACTGGCCCAGCTGCTAGCTCATTGCAGGAGGCAAGCTAACAAAGCAGAGACAATATGCATCAGCTATTCAATGGCTGCTGCTTCACTTCCCTCTCCAAATGTTGCCCAAGAATCTCTCTTGTGGACCACTCTAAGACACGCAAAAGAATTCTGGGAAACAGAGTTCATCCTAGTCAAGTTCACTTCTCACAAAGCCACCCTTGACAACAACAATTTACACATCTCTTTAAATCAAACTTAATCTCCAAATAAAGATAATAACAGTCATGTTAAATAAATATATATGCATATTTACATATATGTGTATATTTATATATAATCAGATCAAAGTAAGGTCAAGATACTCAAAACAATTACAGGACTTATATCTGCAACTGGTCATGTGGTCAGAGTGGCTACCACAGTTTGCATCCTAAAGGTCTGTGAGTCTCTAGAAGGACATCTCACCATTCTCCCAAGCTGGTAGCTATAGGCTGAAGGGGAGCCCGGTAAGACCCGTGGACTGTGTGAATCTGCTGCTGCACCTCATCAGCTGTAAGACAAGTTCCTTGGTCAGACATGATGTATGAAGAAGTCATTCTGTACATGGCTTTTGGAAGTGGTTTTAGCAGAAACACTGTGGGCAGGAAAGTCAAATACACATCTACAGTTAGTGTCTACTGCAGTGAGATTGATGAGGCAAATACCCTAATGTAATCAACCTCATAGCTGAACACAGTGCCATGTGAAGGGTACACTGGTGATCCCTGCTGTTAGTGCACTCAGCAGTGACTACAGCTAGACAGTCACTGGCAAATAGAAGTCCATGTTGCTAAGCCAATGCGTAACTACCATTTTTACCACTGTTGCCATTTTTTTGTTGTCACTGGCAGTTGAGTAATGACATGAGTTGCTAAGGAAAGAAGCTGTCTCAGATGAGTGACAGAATGGCTTATCTTTTCAACTGATTATTAAAATCCCCCTCTGTTGAGTTCAGCTTTCTATGAGCAATCTCATCAAACACAGATAACTTTTCATGAAATGCTCATGTGGGTAGGTCTATCAACCAAGGGTCCTAGTCACCATTTTATCAATTGTGTTCTTTCCAAATCTCTCACTGTTCAGCCGAATATTAGCCACAGTCTATGAATTAGTGTAAACTTGTACATTTCTCTTCTTTCAAGGAAAATGAACAACCAGGTACACTGCTCCAAGTTCCATACACTGGGAAGATTTCCCTCCAATGCTATTTTTCGGAGCCTCTCAGAGTGGGGCTCTTGTGCTTCAGCCATTCATTTTGTTTTCAGCTCTCTACTTTTGAGTGGTGTCTTCTTAATGTGTGGAGACTTCTGTAAACTTCACCTAAGTTTTGTTATTATTCCTCTATCACCTGATCATAAGAAGCTCCCCAGGAGGTCACAGGTACAAGTTGAGAGGAAGACCACATAACAGGAGTAGGGGCCATGCATATGTAGGCCACTTGCTCATGCAGTACATTTGTGCCTTTAGGCCCCGTATAACGCCATTTGGTCACAGAGTACTGCTGCGCATACTCCATGAGAAGCATGGAGATCATGTGGTAACTTGGTGGCCTTGTGGCCAAGCAGACTGTCTTTACCAAGGCCCAGCAACAAGGCAAAAGCTACTTCCTAAAAAATGAATCTTCATCCATAGAGAATGGCAGGGTTTTGTTCCAAAATGCGAATCTGCTCTTTGACCCACCTATGGGAACGTGGAAAAGCCCTTAAACATTCCTGCCACTGACTTTTCTAGCACCGTTGGATTTTGTGCATCATTTGCTTGCACAGCATCTGGACCTACAGAGCCTTCTCTTGTCCTGGGCCCCACCTGTAATTGGTCATTCAGTAAGTGGGTCAGGAAGAGTTTCTCAGCATGCCTCAGACTAGACCCCTAGGCATCTGTCTAGGGGATTTATTTCCCACCCTGTGACATGAAAATGTCTTACTCCTGAGTCTGGAGCATTTGTTCCTTTTTTCCTACCGGAAAAGGAATGAGAGAAGCTGAATGAAGGAGAATCCAGGGAAGGTGGAGCAGCTGCAAGCCTGGCCACTGCCGCACATGGGTGAGGTGAGCAGAGAAACCAGGGTGGGAAGGGGGAGTCAACTCTGGCTTCTGCTTGGCCTCCAGCCTCCCAGCTCCCCCCAGGTCCTCTCCGTAGCTCACCGTGCCCAGAAACATACAGGAATGGGAATTCTGGGAAAGGCAGTTTATGCTAGCCAAGCTGACGTGTCGCACACCATAGACACAGCTTAGGGTAGATTATTCTAGAGTGCAGCACCCTGTTTAGAAAAAGAAACATAGATGTCCTGCCTTGGCAAGAACTTCTTTCCTGAAGAATCCATCTGCCAAAATTTTTTCTTGCCTGCTGACTTTCTAAACAAATTCCATAGAATTTGTTCTGGCCCCAGGGATATTATCAAAAGAGAGCTGTTTCCAGAAAGCATTATTTTTGCAATAAATAAATTTATAACAGTGTGAAAAATATATTCACAGTCTGAGGGTATAATTTACCAATGGCTTTTCCAGGGAGAATAAAATTTGCTTAGGTTTGAGGGCATTTTTTAAATATTTAATCTTCAAAGAATTAGAATTTTCTTTTAAGTTAAAAAACATGCTGCAGGCCAAGGGCAGAGTGATATGCTTTTGTGCTATAGCAAAAAGAAAGTCTCCAAATTTGCTCTTGGGGCTGCCTGGAATGCTGTTCCTTACCGTGCTAGTGACTGACCATCATGGATTCAGAATTGACTATCCTGAAAATGTAGAGTATCCCAATGCATAGACCTGTTCCTCTGCAGACAGCATTCTTATTTTTTTGTTTGTTTGCTTGTTTCTGAAGTCAAAATCTAAGAACAAGCTGACATCAACGTTTGTCTCTTAATACATGAATGGATCTATTCACTTCTCTTAGAAAACGGTAAGATCATTGCTCTATCCAAGGAAGGTGGGTGTATGTGGGAGTGTGTGACAAGTTTTACAGCGACTCACAGGACAGAATTCACAACATAGAACAGCTAAAGAAAGAGAACAGGTAAGTGAAACTAGAGAGAAAGCGGTTTTCAAACCCACCCTTCCTTATCTCAAAATCGATGCATGAGTTCCTAAGGAAGACATTCGTGTGCCCAATGGTGCTGGTATTTCTAAAACTTCCCGCCACAGAGTAACAACTGTCAACACCGCCGTGGATAGGTATTGGTAAGTAAGAAGGGATACAAGGAGGAAGAGACTTTAATATGCCATTTTACCATGTTAGGGCAAAGTTACTCATATCGGTTGACGTGCTGAATTGAAGGATCAAAAAAAAGTTTGGGTGTCTTTGGCATAATATTTGGTGAATAATCATTTCACGATCACTAATTGGTCAATGGACCAAGAAAGGTGCCAGGCTGACTCCTCACACAGACATTTGGTGAGTAATTGGTCCTATACCAAAGAGAGTCTGATTTTTCCTTCCAACGTTTTGATCTTCAGAATGTTTCAGAATCTCAAATAAAATGGATCCCTAGGATTAGTGCATGTTAGGATCACAATGGACAGAGACCCTGAAAAACTAAACAATGGAGGGAGGAGCAAAACAGAATGGGAAAAGGTTATGGAAATTTTCCACCCATGGCTGGGCCACACCCTCGTGCAAACAAAGCTTTGGGGCTAAGACTATGTTTTATGAAAGTGTGATAAAACACTTGCTAATCCCAGAGGGAATGAACAATTTTTTTTAAATTTAATTCTCCAAAATTCAGGCCTACATGCTGAGCAGGTGAAGGGGAAAGGCTTTTGTCAGATCTGTTTCTAAACATCTATTTGCTTTCTGTACCTCCAGAAGTCTGAGCTGTTGTCAAAGCAAGAGAACATGTGTCAGCAGCTCTGGTTCTGCATCTGACCTTGTCCTAACCGCCTGGGCCCGCCACTGACTGGCCAGCTCTGGCAGGAGGCGCTTGGCCGGCTTGTCACTGGGAGAGCCGTCGGGCTAATGCTGCTCCTCCAGCTCTGCACTGCCCTGTGTCTCTCAGCGGCAGGCAGAGCCCCTCCCCAGCCATCCTCCTTGCTGTTGTCTCCCGCTGCTTTGTAACAGGGAGCCAAGGGGCTGAGGTTCCCTGAAAACCATTTAGTTGTGTCTGTTACCTTCCCCAGTGCCTCTTTTGAACCACTGTGTCAAAAAAAAAAAAAAAGTCTGTAGATTCCTGTGCTCATGATACTAACAAAAAATTGTTTGGACTCTGTTGCTTAAGACTAAGCCCTCAAAAAAATGTCAAAGGTGATCTTAAAAATCAGGCTGTGAGGCCAGGCATGGTGGTTTACACCTTTAATCCCAGCACTTTAGATTTATACTTCTAACAAGGAAGAATCACTGAGGCTAGGTCTCAGTGAGACCAGCCTGGGCAACACAGTGAGACCCCAACTCTAAAAAAAATTTAAAAAATTAGATGGGCATGCACCTGGGCAGGGAAATTACTTGAGCCTACAAGTTCAATGTTGTAGTGAGCTGATTTTGCCACTGTACTCCAGACTAGGTAGCAGAGCAAAATCCCCATCTCTGGAAAAAAAATAAGTCAAGCTGTTGTTAATGGGCTCAGTTGCATTTTTCTTAAAAAATTTTACAACCCATCTCTTCCATATATATATATATTTTTTTTTTTTTTTTTTTTTTTTTTGGTATTTGTCTTTCTAACTACCAACAGAAGGAGCAACATGCAGCTGACTTTGTGGTCAAATGTTATACATGACTTTAATACTTTACAACTTTCAAACAGCTTATACACAAACATTAGTTCATCAGATCTTCAGATAATCCTATTATGTGGGTAGGGTTGACGGATACTTTATCACCATTTCTAATATGAAGAAAGAAGCATAAATAAGTTACATAACATGACCAAGGTCACTGCACTTCAGTGGTAGAACCAGATTCCAGGAGAAGCATTGAACTTCTAAACTGGGTTTTTTGTTTGTTTTTCATTTTTTCCATCACACCAAGCTGCCTTCTTGAAGGAAGGTTACATGCATCTTCCTAACAAAATACTTTCCAGGTTAAATATCTGCCCAATTATAGCAAAATTTAGGGGATCTTATTAGATGCCCCTTAGACGACAACTTTTTCCACATTTACATATTCTTTTTTTCTTATTAAACATTTTCTTCTTTACCAAGAATTCTCTATTAAATGTTCATGACACAGTTATGCCTTCTTTGATTTCATCTTCCCTCTCTCTTTTTTTCTCCCTTCGTCTCTTTTCTCCTCTCTCTTTTCCTTTTCTTTGCCCGTGTCTCTCCCTCCAATCTCTCTCTCTTGCTTTTATTATTTCTGTATTTTGTTTGTATGTATTGACTGCACAATAAAGGTGGCACATGCCTTGCCTGAGCTTGAAAAATTACAATTTTACATAAACTCTATAGGTCTGTTATTTTAACTGTAATTTTTTCCAAAAATAGTTATTTTTCTACAGAAATAAAGAACAAAGAAGAGCAAATATAATTTTTTTAAGATTTTTTAAATTTATTTATTTTTTAGAGATATTGTCTCACTTTATCGCCCTCAGCAGAGGGCCATGGTGTCACACAGCTCACAGCAACCTCCAACTCCTGGGTTTAGGCAATTCTGTTGCCTCAGCCTCCCAAGTAGTTGGGACTACAGGCACCCACCACAACGCCCGAGTATTTTTTTGTTGCAGTTTGGCCGGGGCCGGGTTTGAACCCGCCACCCTCGGTATATGGGGCCGGTGCCCTACTCACTGAGCCACAAGCACCGCCCAGCAAATATAATTTTTGTGTTAATCAAAACAGGTACACTTGGCTCAGTGCCTGTAACTCAGCGGCTAAGGAGCTAGCCACATACACCGGAGCTGACAGGTTCTAATCCAACCTGGGCCTGCCAAACAACAATGACAACTACAACCAAAAAAAGCTGAGCGTTGTGGCAGGCACCTGTAGTCTCAGCTACTTGGTAGGCTGAACAAAGAGAATCACTTAAGCCCAAGATATTGAGGTTGCTGTGAGCTGTAACACCACAGCACTCTACCCCAGGGTGACATAGTGAGACTCTGTCTCAAAAAAAAAAAAAAAAAAAAAATAGGTACACTGTTACAAAAATGAAGGGCTACTTAACTTGCAGGTTTTTCCTTATTTTAAGCCTCATATGATACGATCAAACCCAGGTCTTCTGTCTACAAGTCAAATATTTTTGAGTTTATTTTTTGATGATTCATTAACATCACCAAAAAGCCAGTATTAATATGAGATCTCAAGACAGGGAATGTATAAAATTTAGGAAAAAAAGAAGTCAGAATTTTAAAAAGATCCTTGTCTCTTGACCATTATTAAGACCTAATAATCTGGCTCAGTGCCTGTAGCTCAGCGGCTAGGGCACCAGCCACATACACCAAAGCTGAAGGGTTCAAATCCAGCCCGGGCCTGCCAAACAACAATGATGACAACTAGCAGGCACCTGTAGTCCCAGCTACTCTGGAGGCTGAGGCAAGAGAATCTCTTAAGCCCAGGAGTTGGAGGTTGCTATGAGCCATGATGCTACAGTACTCTACCAAGGGCAACATAATGAGACTCTGTCTCAAAAAAACAAACAGTAACAACAACAAAAAACCTAATAATCTCTCACTTTGATGGCTTTTTTTTTTTTTTAAGAAAATTAAATCCAAGAGTCAACAACGCAACAAGAATCGAGGAAAAAAGAGATACCAGGTGCCATGGTTCATGCCTAGAATCCCAGTGACTCAGTCAAGAGCTGAGACAGGAGGATCCTTTGAGCCCAAGGGTTTGATTCCAGCCTGAGCAACATAGCAAGACCTCATCTCAAAAAAAAAAAAAAAAAAAGACAAAATGAAAATAATTAGCAAAGTGTGGTAATGCATGCTTGTAATCCCAGTTACTTGAGAGGCTGAGGAACTTGAGACCATGAAGTATGATTATGCTCCTACGCTCCAGCCTGGGTGACAGAATGACACCCCATCTTTTAGAAAAATAATTCTCCAAAAATAAATAAATAAATAAATAATGACAAAGAAGAGATGAGATAGTCATCCTAGAACTCTATTTTCCTGGTCCTCTTTGTGAAAGTACACATCCCGAGGTGAAATGAACTGCAGTTAGATATTGTATACAAAGGTTTTTCCTAGAATAACATCTTTACGTAGAAGTTTAAATGCCATGGCTCTGTAGTTGTCTGTGCTCTGAACACAGCTGCATAATTAGTAATCATCATTAATCATTCTACTGCTGTACTTTTATCACCAACAAAATTATAGCAACCTATATTTTTAGTAAACTTTAATTGCAAGTTTAATTTGATATTTATTTATCACTTTAAGAAGCAGTTTGCTGAACTGATTACACAATTCTAAAATGATGTTTCTGAAGATAAAAATAAAACTTCCCATCAGGAATAAATAGGCTTTTCAAAAGAAGAGTATCTGCCTCTTGGCAAATAGAAAAAAAAAGGCATCTAGGTTTCTTCTACCTTTAATGTGAAAATGAGTATTCATGTGGGATGGCTTTAGACTACCTATTAGAAAATGCATATCAAGTAACAGATGTATAATTTATGGAGCTGATTGCTTTAAGCAGCGAAGCTTAAAAATGAGTTTTTGCAACTCAGGTTGTTCTCAAGAGGCAAACATATGCTAATTATTCAGAATTGAAATCTGCCGGTGAAATATACAAGTAAAAGGAAAAGAAAGAGAAATGCTTTGAGAAGCAAAGTGTTTTACCACTCAGAAATAGTTTCCTTTTTTTTTTTATTGTATAAAGGGATGAGATGGCTGTTAATATTCTTGAAAACCATATTAGATAGATTAGATAGTGAGATTGGAATAGATGAGGCTTTCTCATGGGACTGTGCCCCAATGTCCTATACTGTATTGGGGACTCCACGCTTTCTTGGGTGGATGGATGAATGGATATGTCAAGAGAAGCTGAGAAATATTCTCTTAGCCAGGCTGAAGACATGACGGCGAAAATGGCTTATTTCGTTTATGAAATTGAGCCATTAATAGGCTCAAGTACAAAGGCCTAACAATGAAGATGAATAACATTGAAATATCACCTCCAGACTTACATTATGTCCAGAATAACTGTATTATAAAAGTCAAATCATATGTTGTCAGTAGCCTGAGTAGGCAAAGGAAATTCTCCTATGAAAACTGGTGCCCAAATGTTCTGATATGGAATCTGAGACCTACAGGTACAGAAGTGCCCTGAATGTTAACTGGCAAGGTGAGGGCAAGGGGACTGGGCCGTCTCCAGAGTAGCTAAGAGCCTCCCAATCACACGCAGGAACTGGCAATGCGAATAAACAGACTACCAAAAAGAGTACAGGTAAATGTCATAGCAAATCAAACTGAACACGATAAGCCACTCAATGGTCCTCCATGAACAAGGAGTTCCAAAGAGTTACAGGTAGATGCCTCGACCCGCGGGACTAGGTGTGATGTTTTTAGTGTCTGGAATCAAGTTCCTGGAGCCAAGGGTAACAATGCCTTACTCGTCCTTAAATGCTTTCCAGCTGTGACTATTCCTGTTAAAACGACTATGGATATTCCTGATAAGCTTAAACCGGCTATGAATATTCCTGATAAGCTTAAACTCAGGTTTTTGGCTCCTGGCAGGTAGACCTTTACTTAGCCTGCAAAGAACAATGCATTATTAAATAGCATCTCACTTCTCATTTTCCTGTTTTGTTCTGTTTATGTATTTTAGTATTCTTTTTCATGTATTCTTTGAAAGAGACAATTTTTTTTCCCAATTTGAAAAGAAAGAGGAATAACCATCAAGAGTAGAATAGATAATGTATAGTAAAATACGGCATTAACTATGAGCTATAAGCAGCAACTTAGATGAATCTCAGAAACATAACACTGGACCAAAGTACATCACTGAAGAATATGTATCATAAAGTTCCATCTAGACACACATCAAAAGCAGGCAAAGTTAAAGAATATCCTGATAGAAATACACGTACAGCTGGTAAAGTTATAAAGAAAACCAAGGAATGACAGTGATAAAATTCAGGATTGTTGTTTTGTTGGGTAGGGGAGTGAGAGGGAGGACCTGTGACTGAGCAGGACACGGGGTGCCCACATCCTGGCAGTGTTCTGTTACCTACGCTGGTGGTGGGTACTGGAGTATTCATTATATTATTATTCTTTATGCTGAGAAGAAACGTCATCACATACTCTTTCAAATGTATGCTTTATATGTTTGATTTTTTTTCAAACACCAGGAGTCAAGTCTTAAAATTTTATTTCATTTCTTGAAATCCAAACATACCTCTGTCATCTTAGGGTAGTCTTTATTCAGAGATACGTATAAAAAAAATCCACCATGCAGGGTCTCTGGATTTATAGACAATAGAATGAAAAATAAATAAGAATCAAAAAAAAAATCCTTGGTTGAATCTTTTTTTTTTTTTTTTTTCCCAAGTTGGCGTTGATATATATGGCCTGACCTTCAAGACCTTTTTACCATCTGAACCCAATCTTTGCTGCAGGGATATCTCCCAGAATGTCCCTCTGGGGCCTGGTTTCTTATTAAATAAAATCTCCTGGGCACGCCCTCATTTCCCATCTTAGTGTTGTGATTGTCTCCTTCCACTTACCTGCATTTCCCGCCCTCTTGCTTATGGACCATCATCATTTGAGCTCTTCTGGGAGGCTACCAGGGTAACCCCCAGTGTGAGGCTCTGGCTTTTTCCCGAGCTCTCTGAGAACCACTGCCGGCTTCATTCTTCTAGCAGTTAACCTGGTGTGCCTTGTAACACCTGCATTTTCACAAACCAGAGATCCTTTTCCTCCCAGGCAAAGAACTTGACTTTACTTCCTCGCCTCCGTCGCAGGTAAATGTGTTTGAGTCACCCACCACGCACATACCTCCTGCAGGCCTGCTCCTATCACCACCTACAAAATGCGTGATGGCCTCCCTGTCCCCTCAGAAGTGCTTACAGGGCACCCAAGAAACAATTACAGACAGACTCCTCTCAGGGCACAGAAAGCTGTTCCTGTAAAGGGTCAGTTAATAAATGCTTTGTTTTATATATAATATAACATCTCTGTTTCTTCTTTTTCTCTTCCTCCTTCTTTTTCTTCCTCAGCTTCTTCCCCTTAAAAATGTAAAAACCTTTCTTAGCTCCCAGGATCTGGCTGAATTTGACCTATGGGCAGTAGTTGGCTGACCCCTACCTTAGATGGAAATATCAGGAATTTCAAAACGATCAAGTACAAGAGTCACTTTCCCTCTGCACCCAATATGGATAAGGGAATAAACTCCACCCATCCCCGTTCTCTGCAGCTGACTCACTAGGATCATGATGGGCATGGTACTTTCTTACTGTTCACCTTTCTCTGACTATAGATGTATAGTTGACTTCTGTGGTCAAATCCACTAACAAGGTAGACTAACAAGGTAGTTGGTGAATTTGAATCATGTGGATTTTTGGTTTTAAAATGTGGGATTTAATTGCCCCCATTAATATTCTTCACTAGAAGCTTGTTTCTACCGATATGTGGGTCACTAGGAAAGTTTTGAGACAGACTGTGTTTTGGTCCATTATTTCACTTCCAAGAAACACAGTTGACAGTGTTCTTTCTGATTCACCTGTGCAGGTTTCAACTTGCTGGGCTTATCAGCATTGCTGGGAGGGATTCATTTGTTTCTGTCTGCGTGGATTTTATGTTTCCTGATTTTTGTGTATCTCTAACATTTTATAATGACCCACGTTTCTCGTATTTACTGCTTTGCTTGGTCTAGTCCATGTCTGTGGAACTATTATGATCAAAGCAATCTGACCAAGCCGAGCAGCCTACTTGAGAATCATTTCTTCATTTGTGGGTGGTGAAAGGCAGTTTCCCCTTCCTCCCTCCCCTATACCTTCTCCCAACTCCACACCTGAGGCCTCAGGCTCAGGTGTGAGGCAGCCAGTGACCCAGCTCCGAGGGTCAGAGGGTAGTCACCATGAAGTCTGCAGCTCCTGAGCACGACCTACCAGGGCAGCCAGAAAGATGGTCAGTTTTTATTCAGCTGGATTTTCTTTTTTTAGGATCAATTTTTATTTTAATTTCTACTTCTATGGCTATTTATGTATTTTCTTTAGAAAGTTTCTCATTCTTGATCACTGGATTAAAGATGGTGGCTGAGTAACAGCTTCCCTGTAACTGGGCACAGCGAGTCTGGGGAGACAAGACATCTCTGGCCAGTGGGATCTGCCTATGATCATACCTTTGAGGATACAGGGAGCCAGCAAGGGACTTCTGGACCCCAGGAGGAGGACAAAAACAGTGGAAAACTGGCAAGTGGCTGCGTGTGTTCGATCGACCTAATCACGCCGGCAACCATGAGTACAAGCAGCAGTGAGACTGCAAA